>WUAW01038582.1:0-13643 GCA_017165845.1 Thaumetopoea pityocampa | reverse complement strand
TAGTTTCATAGGATTGTATATGCCTTGCGGAACATTATAAAATTATTGGTGTCTCCGATTCAAACCTTATAAATAAATCGAATAGGCGTTCAAATAAGTGATTTTCGCAAAAATATAAGGATGCTGACGTGCTAGATGGATAGATAGTGGCCTACTGTTAATTTTTAGTTAGTGTCTCGATATATTTAAGTAAGGGAATCACATAACACGTACGTACGTAGTTGTATAACAAGTACAGTGCGCTAACTGATAGAGTCAGCGAAAAGCGTCTCAAATAGTGGTATTTCATCAATGGAGTGCCGTCTTTTGGTACAGATGACCAATTATGGATGGGATCTGTTGTTTATCGTGAGATTAAGTTTTTTTTTAAATTTCTTATTCACAACAAACTGTTTGATTAATCGATTTTACATAATTTTTCGTCTCTTATAGCCAGTTACAGATTGAATTACATTTATTTAAGTCTATCATATGACAGTAGATAGGTTGAAGATATTTACCGCTGACGTATCCTCAACCTTTATACTTATAAAATTTGGCTTTCTCTCGCTCGTCTTGAATTTTTTTGCAACTGGCAATTAATTATAATTATGAGTATTTGAATCCTTATGAGTAGGTAAAAATTGAAAGATGATGGGAACACGTCGATCATAACGTCAATGAAAATAAAATGTAGCTAAATTAAGAAATACGATAAGAAAATCACATTCTAATACAAATAAAAATGTAGCGTGTAGTCCTTTACGTAAATCTCGTTTCAGTATTTATTTCGTCTGTACAACAAGTCGTATCTCTAAATATCCTAATAGACCCTAAAAGCTTGTCCGTGTTGTTTTATTAACAAAAAAATGTGGCGTAAGCTTAATTTAATACTACATACGGACTTCGTACGTTATATTTTTCGTACAATATCACGGGACATTCGCGCCGTGTTACACGAGTGTTGAATTAACACATTTTGGCACAGAACTGCATTAACAATATTTTTAAAAGATTATACGTGACACGGTACCAGTGGCGGAGTATCCATTGTCCGCGGGGCTGTTCTAGTGAATTTATCGCAAACGTTTGGTGCCTCATATTGTTCGGTATCGGTTCATTAATAATCTATATCCTGTCGCCGCACTATACAACACTGTAGCCGCAGAATCGTTTCAGAGTCGCTCGTGTGCAAAATTTATAGCGGTTTGGATTTTGAATATTCGTTTCGGTTCACGTCGTTTCATTTTATAAAAATATATATTTTATCTAGCTTTTACCCGCGGCTTCCTTCGCGTAGATGCCCTTAAATGCATGTCGGAGACCGTTGTAAATACAATTTTTTTCTATCTCTCGGGTTTTTCAGTTGAAATAAAAGGTACCCTATGCCCCTCTGTACTCCTGACAACTGTGTACAAAATTTCATGATGATCAGTTGAGTAGTTAAAAAGCGTAGCAAATAATAAACAAATTACCCATTTTCATTTTTAATATTAGTTGGGAAGTTAGGATAACAGAAAAATAATAACTTTATACTGTGATTCGAGCTCTAACGTTGAGTTAGGTTTTATATTGTTAATATTTAAAATTATTTATTGTACACACTATAAAGTAAAATCAGCAAAATTTAAATAGAGAAATTTATTGATGTAAGAAGTACTTATGTACTTCTTACATCATATAATTATTTATCTGGATTATCAGATGATTATTTATCTGGATCGACTTGTGTCTAGTAAACGAGCGTATCGTGATTGCAGTAAGTTAGTGTTCATTTCGTCCAAGGCGGGTCGCAATGTCGCGCTCGGTTAATGTCTGTTCCGGATATTCAACGTTACGAATAGCTATATTAAGACTAAATATTACAATTTCCGAGAAACTATTCCTACGTTTAGAATTGCTAATGCACCTAGGGGCCGTAAAGCAGGAGTGAAAAGATGCGGTTGCACCGAAATTCTTCTGAAGAAGCCGAGCTGTTGTTTTATGAGGGACGAAATTGCAGTTTTACGCTGAGTTGCCAACTACTGCCAGATTCTATTTCTTGACTGATTTAGTAACTGTTTTACACACCTTATTATACATTCGGCTTGTTATTTTGACATAGAGTTATAGTCAACTCTTCTTATCTAACCTAAATTTCTAAGAAAAATGCTAAAATATCTCAGCCCATTTTTAGACCTAGCGAGATATCTCGCCGCAAAAGGGGCTACGTCTTGCAACCACAAATTACTATGATTTAATATTGCTTAGTTATCTGCGGCTCGGTAATTTGTTAGCGCGCCGCTCGACCCGCGTTTCGCGCCATTGTTACTCTGCAGCCTTTTGTTCATCGCCTTCTACTCGCGATACGATCTGAGTTATTATGATTAGGATTCTTTGCCAAGTGACGCGGATTCGCTAATTCTCCCATTACAGTTTTAGTTTTACTCACTCGTGAGCGGTTTATAACACTTTTTGTTGTCGTCTTCCGTTTTTCATACCAGTTGCGAAAATTCTTTACGCGTCCTAATTCTTTGGCTTTTTGTGTATTTCTTTTTATATCTAACGTTGTTTTTTCTTTTAAGTTGGGAATTACATGCATTGCTACGTGTAAATCTGGATTTAAGTAATTTAAATCTGGATCTCATCTCGAAATATGATACAGTTGTATTACACTAAATGAAAATAATGGAATTCTATTTTTTCTGTTCCTCATATACAAAAATTTAAATTATATAATTTTTATTTATATATTTGAAATATATTTTTAATTATTAAATAATAACTCAATAATACATTCTGTTTATCACTTGAATAGAACAACTATGCACGTGATGTTGCAATTTCCGAAACATTATTATTATTCTGACTTACATAAAATATGTATTTTGGCGTCTTCATCACCGAATAAAAATAGTGTTATGTAGAATGTTGTGACGGCATTTCAAAGCCATAACAGGTATGAGCGTTTTAGTGGGAATATTTAAAAATAATAATGAAAACACATTTCTCAAATTAAATTTATATGAAAGTAAAATAATTATGTATATTTTTTCATTTTAGAAGTGTCTACATTCCTATTCAAAATGGTATTCAGATTGTTCTCTATCAGTCTAATTATAAAATTACTGAATTGGAGGCTTCGTTTATACAATGTGACCGATAATCGAGTCAATATACACATACGTAGATGACCTCTAGATTAATAAACGTTACGAGCGTAAGTCAACGAAGTTAATATATCAACGGACGCGTCACGCCATGCCGGGGTGTCCAACTTTCATTTCATATAGTGCCCTTAAATGAATCTATGTATGTACCTGGCGCTTTTTCAATTAATGAAAACATTCGATTGTCATTGTGTTTATAGTGTAATTGCCGGTTTGTAATCCATCCATCTTGACCGTTGTAATGGGTGGCTATCAGCGAAATGAATCGCCCCGCTGTCTGCTGTCGAACAGAATGGAAGTACGGTACAAGTATCTATTCTCCTCGCGAAATTACTTTCCGTTTTAATGTCGGAGTATCATTGGGTGGCTCGTTTTCATACCGATTCTTATAGTACATACGTTCATGTATTAAAACTTATTTATTACGGTTACGGTACGATGAAAAAAACAATTTTAATTTTTACACGCTTTATAGCTTATAGCTAATATAGCTCGACTTGTATCTACATATCTATCTATGTAACGGAATTTTTGGACACGATTTTCACCCACTTAAAACCATCGGATCGACTTGAAACTAAGCATACCTCTAAAGGACCGATGACAATACAATAATTTCATATATTTTTTCAGATCCTGGCCAGGATCAGAGCATATTAAAAGAAACCTAGAACTAAAAAATGAAAAATAAATAATAGTTTAAAAAAACAAAAAAAAACACGCTTTTTAAGAAAACCGAACTAAAAAATAATTGTACAATCAAAAGCGTGGAGTGCGCTATATCAATTTGATAATAAACAGATATTGCCAAAAGTAGTCTCCAAGAAGAAAACGTAAAAGTCATAAAAAACACCCCACGCTTTTGATTGTAAAATTATTTTTTAGTTCGGTTTTTCTTATAAAGCGTGTTGTTTTAGTTTTTTAACTATTATTTTTACAATCACAATATTTAGTATAATAGTACAATAGTAGTAATAAGACCGTTCATGAATAATTTTCTGTGTTCTTTTGTTTATATTCTGTATCTGTTTCTTACTGTGGCGGTTAGTTCTTCATCTCCATATTATATATATCTCCAGATTCCTGATAATTTTGACTTTTATTACACGTGTAAACAAAGGTATCGCTATAATACGATTAATTAAGAAATGATTGTAAGCTTCGAATTTTTTTAATACATCTCTAATAGCAATGATCTCGTATTTACATTAGATAAAAGGATGTATTATACCATTTTGAAGCGCATGAACAATATTATGATACCGAAAAACTCATGGATTTCATTTACTTGTAGCCGTGATGGAATAAATAAATGAAAAGTAGTGTAAAAAATTGTCATTTAAAAATGACATATCTGATGTATTCTTTTTTAATAATACTATGGGGTGTTTCAGTCTTATCCATTCTTTCTGGGACACCCTACCTATTTAATTGGATTTTTAGATAACTGTTAGTGGTCGCGGTTTCCTTAGCGTGAATTGTAAATATCCCGGTTGTTTAACTATGGCAGGGTAGTTAGCAACGATTGCAGATACTGCAGCGGCTCCAGTGTGCGTGCCACACCCCATTCATTAGGCCCCGAGTGCTTCCGCGCATTTATCAATCTGCGCACACTAAAGTAACTGCCCACAGGTCTTTCTAGCGTAACTTATGAATTCACTTTTAATATATATGTATGTGCATATTATTTTAGTCAAATACAAGAAAATAATTATTCATTGCCGTTATAATAAGAGTGTTGTATATATTTCCTTAATTTTAATTTCAGATTTTGTCACTCGACAGTTCTTTGTGAGAAAAAGATCACTTGTGACGCGAGAGGAAGACAGCTTGTGATGAGATCACAAACATAGTTTTGTTACATATCTAAAATATCAAGTTAGGTTTATTTTATTCAAAATAATACAAATAGTCGTAGTAGTAACGCAACACAAGAGAAAGATTGTGTTACGAATTATGTGTTATTGGTGTGCAATAAATAAATAGCGCGATTTATACTCGTACTCTACAAACTGTAGTTGCAAAGTAATATTATGTAGATATTGTGTGCTATATATAGTTTAGGGTGACGACGTGTCGAGGTTTTAAGTACATTTAATTGCATTGTTTTACTTTTTTAATTGTTTTAAATCGCGGGTGCGTTACGCAGTTTGCTGCAAACTAAAAGCAAACTGTTTTAACGCCACAGGCTGCGTACGCGTTGTTCGACAACTTTATTTAATAGCTTTGGGATTGTGAACTCAGTAGTTTGTCGTACTTAAGCCTGGTCGGTTTGACGGTTCATCTCTAAACAAAGCATATCTTTCGTTCCGCGGTTTTTCATCAAGCGTTTATTTTTATTTACCCCACCTGCCTAATCCTGCACGGACTGCACGGATGGAGCAGTGGTTTAAGCGTCCACTGCGCTGTCGAGTGTTGTGGGTTCGATCCCCACACGGGACAACAACTTTGTCTAAATCCCAAATTGTTGTTCTGAGTCTGGGTGTTCTGTGTTTCCGTTACTTGAATGTTTGTAAAGTCCCCGCGATACAGGAATTAATCCTAATGCGGGAGTTGTCTTTTATATAAAAAAAAATCCAAAACAACCAAAAGTAAACATGCCCCAAAACGAAAATTTTGCCTGCGGTCATTTTTTAACAACGCTTCGTACATCAGGTCAATCATGAAATCGTCCCGTTTGCAGCAAAATGGTGCCTATCTTGAAATATGCAATGTTTTTATATAAATACGAAGTCAAGATACAATTCACGTACTTATACCACACAGATTTTGTTTATTTTAACTTGGCGTTTAGTATCGTTTTGAAATATTATATTGGATAAAAAGGTAAAAATGTTTTCTTCAGACACGAAAATTCCAATTTGTCAAGTACTACCTGAGTAAACGTTAACCCTCCGATCCTACGAAAGTGAATTTGTGCCAAATTAGTCTGAATACAGTGCAGAAAATGCTCTATTTCAAATGAACACACCTGCGTCCCCGGTGATTCTAACTTGAAACGGTCAGGGATGAACACTATGGTGACAAAGCGCCATTCCCAGCTGCGCCAAATTTAGAAGCGAGTCTAGACTAGACTGTTGTCTAATATCATTCTCGTGTCTGTCTACCTGTAATGTCAAGTGTCATTGAGATATCTGCCAGGACTGTATTCCATAGTAAAATATGGAGAAGCGCTTGTAATAAATACGAAAAATTATAATACTAAAATTTTTTGTATATAAATTTACTTTTGAAGTTTTTAAATTTAAAAAAAAATCATTGTTGTTGTTGGTCTGGATTTCAATCCTGAACTGTGGATTTGGAAGCGAGACACAAATACAATAGACATAAATTTTATAAGAATATGTAAAATATTATATTTGTTCAAAAATTGTTATAGTTGCGTAAAAGTTTCTACGTTCCTTTCTTATGAAAAGGTACATTGCGAAACATTCTGAGTCCAGAATTTAATCATTGCCAAATTATTACCCACCCGTTGAAACCGTTGATGTTTTCATAGTCTTTAATTAAACGATTATGGTGCTCATTAACTTAAGCATTGTAATCATAAACGCAATGAAAACGTTTTGGACGCGGGCACCTCTTCCGATTGCACATTTATTGTGTGCCATGATTGACTGAAGCGGGCGGTGTGATTTATTATCAACCATAGAGTTTGCGATTATTTCAGTAAAATTAAAATGCTAAGATACTGGGACACATTCTAAATGAGAGTGATATGAAATGTGCTTGAGGTAGGAAAGGGATCGAAGGAAAGCAGTCTTGTCCTTTGATCGCTGATGCGTACCCGAGGTATGCGGCATTGACAAAAAACAGACACATTATTGTTATTTCGGGTTTATCCGGGATCTTGCATCGTTATTGGACTGTGACGAGTAGTGGTTGCTTCGTTTTAGGAAATAATATTTTTGTTTGTAGGTATACTTTATTATATAGTGTATATTTTTGTTAATGATGGGATATGGACATGATATGGTCGCGTTATTATAAATTACACTGAGAACAAGCTACGTTTATTTTTTTTTGGGATCGTCATTCAAGACCGTGATAATTTTTCCAACTTTGGAATTTCTATGAGATTGTTCATATGCGCGTATGATTCTACGAATTGCGAAAATTGACGATTTGCTCATTTTGTACATTAAGTTACGCGATTTATAACGAAAGCAATTCAAATGATGAATGCTATGTGGATATTTTATTAAGTTGTCAGTACATTACGATATCTTTATGTTTTAACAATATTATGTTTTTATACATAGAGATAAGATTACATTCAATTATATTGTACGAGTACATGTATATAATGTAGGTACATATAGTAAGATTGATTGTTTAACTGTTAGGTCACACATATCAAAGCAAAAAAGAATGCGATCAGTTAACGTACAGACATTCTGAAATGGGAGAGAATTGGTTACACCTGGCACAATTTAAACAACCGGTGCGGTAGATGATTTCCCGAGTGGAGACCACGTTTTAGCAAAGAGACAGCCGACAATTAGATAGACTAAGAATTTGTGCATCGTAACTAAATATGATGTGCTGAGAATTCATGGTGGTCAGGTGATATGTAGTTGATTACATTAAAATACCTATTTTTAATGTAATCCTCTGTTCTTTACACATATATTTGCGAGAAATTTGTATGGCAAATAACGCCCATGTCCAATCATTGTCAAACCTTACACCGTTGAGTCACGAGCTTTAACGGTAAACTCTCATTTGATATTCTGCTTCTACCCCGCGTAATGGAATAACGTTGTGAGCCCGCCGACGCCCGATACGATCGATCTACCGCCCCTTATATTTTATTTTCGTAAATTGTTCTGAATGATGTCCGGTAACCCTTGTCAGGTCACAAAAATGTATCTGACGGACCGCACAGCCTCACTGCGTCATTGCTGCTTCAAACATAGCGTTCCCACTCATATTTTATATTTCTTCGGTTGCAATTTTAATCTGTGTTGATTTTTATATATCTCAAAACTATATTGAAGTACAATAATATAGAAGTGAAATAGTGCTAAAATTATTTTTTTGGGACTCTACCATAGATAATGCAGATTTTTTCAGAAAAGAAGTCGCTTTTAGTAACAATTTACAATAAAATTAGACAAGAAGATATTAATACCAGCTACCCTTTAGAAATGTTCACTTTAGAAACATTAAAATTTTAACTTAAATTGCATAACATTAAATAAAAATATTTACAATCCGATTATACTTAGAAGGAATACTCTCGAAGATCTTTCTGACAATTATAATTATTTCATACAAAATATATACTAATGCTTCAAAGAGTACTAATGCAGTGGGTTTGGCCTTTCTTGATTCTTGTTGTAATGTTAGTAGTAGTTTTAGAATTTGTAATGCAAACGTATGTATAATGACGGTGGAACTCGCTGCAATTTTGGAGGCATGGCGTTATGTTAATAACGATTGTCAAAATAAGGTGGTCATATTCATTGACAGTAAAAGTGCCTTACAGCATTTGGCTCGATGTGCCTCTGGACACAGAGGTGCCTATGATATTTTGAATTTATTGTATTATTTTGAAAACAATAATATCTCTCTAAAATTGCAGTGGGTCCTATCGCATATCGTATTACAGGGAAACGAGCAGGTTGATACTTTAACGAAAAATGCGGGTGTGAGTGGTACAATAATTAATATTAAACCTAATTACTTTGAAGTCCTCCCTAAATTTAATGCTAACTGTTGTACAATGTGGAAGGAGTAATTTGACAAAGTTTAACAAGAGAAGGGCATTTGGTATAAGACGATGCAATGTGAGCCTCCTCGGATACCTTGGTTTTCTAATATTAATTTAGACAGAAAATATATACTGATAGCTCTAAGATTAAGATGCCCTGTGCATATGCCACTCAACAAATTTAGATATCTAATGAAAAAAATAAATAATAGTTTAAAAAAACTAAAACAACACGTTTTATAAGAAAACTGAACTAAAAAATAAAAAATAATTTTACAATTAAAAGCGTGGGATGCTTTTTAAGACTATTACGTTTTCTTCTTGGAAACTTTACTTTTGGCAATATCTGTTTATTATCAACTATATTAATTTATATAGCTCATCCCACGCTTTTACAATTACGATTGTACAATTATTTATTATTTTTAGGTTCGGTTTTCTTATAAAGCGTGCTGTTTTAGTTTTTTTAAAATATTATTTATTTTTCATTTTTTAGTTCGGGTTTTTTTAATGTCCTGTTGATCCTGGCCAGGATCTGAAAAAATTTATGAAATTATTGAATTCTCATCGGTCCTTTAGAAGTATGCAAAGTTTCAAGTCGATCCGATGATTTTAAGTGGTTGAAAATCGTGTCCAAAGATTTTGTTACATAGATAGTCAAGCTAATATAAAGCGTATAATAACTAACAGTCCAAACTGTGAATCGTGTGTTTTAGTGGAAGATGCCCCTCACTTGTTGGTGGAATATGCCAGACTAAACAGAGAAAGAGGAACTATTTGATTGTGTTAAAATTAACCTTATTGATGTAGGTGCGTTTCTATGTGTTTTATCTAAACCAAGTTTATTTGGAAAGGTATAAATCGATAGGATTATTTAAATATGATTTGTAGGAACAATGAGCCTGACATGTTTAATAAAAAACAAAAGCTTCCAAAATATTAAATAGTAACTTCTATCTACTTGACAATTTAATCCCAGGTTTTTATTGCTAGAGTCGCTTTTCTACTCGGTCTACATTTATTTTAATATGATGATTTTATAGTTTGTTTTAATATTCACTATACTCAAAATGCTTTAATATTTATAATACTGAAAATCTAATTACGGAAGATGAAATAATGAAAGCTGTGAAGAGCATGAAAACAAGAATGGCTGCAGGGTACGTTCGATAGGATAACTGTTGAGATGCTGAGAGGTGGCACAAGTGTGGTGACTCAGTTATTATTGCGACTTTCTAACATTTGCATAATAATTGCAATTTCTAATATTTGCATAGAGCATTGATACCCAAAGTGGTCTATATCGATCCCCAGGGTTCGACGATGATCGGCAAGGGGTCCACGCCAATTGTCAAAAACACATTTGAAGTTAATAAATTTACAACATTGTTATATTAACTACGCTTTGGGGGTCTATCCAAAAGTGAAAAACATTATAAGTGGTCTACAAGACAAAAAAGTTTTAGGACATCTATGCTAAAGGATCGGCCGAGTACCAAACGATTGGTGTAAAGCGGTTATTGTCCCGCTTTATAAAGGTAAGTGGTTACAGCAAGAAGGTGGGAACTATCGTGGAATAAGTCTTCTCAGAATCAGTCTTCTCAGTTGGAAAATTATATGAAAAAATGTAACGTAAGGCCAAAGTGTTGGTGATCGAAAGAGGAAAACATTACATTGTTACAGACGGTGCTAGAGGGAATCAAGTAAATTAGTTAGTGTACTTGGAAACTGATATTACGAAGTGGAAGGTGTAAAAGTGATATCGAAAGGAGAGTGATTGCGGGTAATAAAGTGAATGGTGTCCCGCACACCGTAACGGGTAGTCACCCGGTGTTAAAAAAGGCTCGCCTGTTTATCCACAATGGTGAGTTGGTACTTTATCTTATGTATGGCAGTGAACCATGGGTATGGCAAAAGAAGAATGAGGTCGTGTGAATGCGATGGAAATGCGTTCCCTACGGAGTATCTATTGGGGGCACTGACTGATTTATTGAGGAATAGCTTCATGAGAAATTAGTGTAAGTTGAAATATGATGCGGACAAAGATCGAGAAAGGAACGCGCTAATGGTTTGGTCATTTAGAAAATATAAGTGAGATTCGAATGACGAAACGAATATACGGGGCAAATGTGAGTGGAAGTGTCAGAAAAGAGCGACCAAGAACAATCTACCCTGATCAGAACAAGAACTTGTTCCAAAAATGGCAAGTTTGTAGCACCCTTAATCGGCGAAAGTGAATGAAAAATGTATGAATGTGGATGAGGCGGGAGAGGTGTGTCAGAATCGTGATCACATACCAACCTATGGTCTCTGCCTACCCTTATTGGATATCGATGTGAGCGTATGTATGTATCTACAAAATAAAATTACCTAATGCGCACATTAATTCTTTAATGGACATACAAGGTGATGATAGACATTTAATCCATACATCAATAGATTGAAGCAACTAATTAAAAGCCACACGCTACGCCAAAACGCTTATATGAGTTTATATAGAAGATTTTTATAAAGGTAATGAATATGTGACATATAAATAACGTAAACTCACTTTAGTAGTCCGAATGAAGCGGCATATATATTCATAGTTGTGTTTACAGAAATATAACACCGATAATCGTACAAACAGAACGGGCACGGGTCCCTTAGAATGAGAAGGTTTAGGCCAGAGCTTCCCAGACTTTATTTTCTCATAGACAGCGTTCAAAATTTAGCTGGTTCCGGTGGACCCCTTGCAGCTACATTTCTACCATATTCACAAAATTCGACAAAAAATGTGAAGATTAGATTTAACTATGGAAATTTGCGTACGCCAACGTAGACCCCTGTCGAGTCTCCCGTGGATCCCTGGGGGTCCACCTTGACCACTTTGGGAACTAAGGATTTAGGCTATAGTCCACCACGCAGGTCTTATTCGGGTCGGGGGTTGAAGCGAGCGATGATTGATTAATATGCACATGATTTCGAACAATCAAAGGTGCATTTCTTTCGAACTCGAAATCGAAGACTTGGCAACCATGGTCATACCACTAGGCTATCACTGCTTTTTACAGACTTATGTATGTCCCATTTACAAAGAGTCATATGTTAAAGTTTTTATCCTTTGGGTGTCTGATAACTACTCGCACCCTAGGTATTCATGCTGAAATATCTAATGAGGAATGACTTCGAACTTTTGTGGTAGAAAGCGAAATATGAGGTGTGACAATATAATGTTCTATAGAGAGAAAAATACTTTCAACCATACTTTTTCATCCATATTTTTAGTATTACAAGTGGCATAGAATACGTATTAGTACATTTGCAGTTGGACAAAGTAGTCTTCCATTTAACTTTATCAATATTTTAAATTTTAATTGTTTGAAAATCGGGTAGAACTGACGGAATGTTTTTTCATGGTCACATTAAAATCTATTTACCATTAGTATTTAAATAATGTATTATAATTTGTATCTAACCCTCTACTTGTAGAGGGTTAGATACAAATTATTATTATTAGATTGCTTGCAATCCATCTTTAAAGTAGATTATGAATATAACTAACCGGTTGAAAAATGTCATAGAACCCAGGGCCTTTGAATATATTAAAAAACTGCCGCATAGTATTACATTTCTATTTGTGTACGTAGCGAAAAAATAAAGTTAACTGAGACACCTAAACGCGCGGTTCGCCGCGTAATTGTTTCACCGTAGGGCGTTTTAAGTATTTTTTACTTGGTTCGCTAATGGACGCAGACTTTACTGGCAGCCCCATTCCGTTCTACGCTTGTTTACTATTAATTGCGCCTTTTGTCGCTTACAGCTGCTATCTCACTGCGGGTTACACTTGTGGTCGGCAAGCGCCCAGTTACAACTTTTATTGGTGTTTACGTTATAGCAATGTCGACGAGATTGTTGGCGCCATTTGCGAACAAAATTTTCTTCTTTTGTCGCTGAAAGATTTTGTAACCAATTAACACTCTGCGTAATTCGTTTTTAAGTAACTTCATGTTTTAAAATTTAATTATTTAGCACCCTTTACTCGTGAAAGTGTTAGAATAAGATGTGTGAATGTAGATCAATCACTTATCTAGTGTGACTTATATTTTGGAAATTTTGGCCGCCACGCTTAAATGTGAAAATTGTGTTAGTATTATTCTGAATGATTTTCTATGAGAAAATTCAACTACATGTATCGCCTAATTTTCGCAGCAAATCAGCTTAGTTGGTTACCCTGACGTAGCGCATCGCACGCGCTCGCAGATATTTTAGTCTTTTTCGCACTTTTTTAAACCCACGGTTGCGCGGGAAATAATTTTATTTATCGCTGTCGCAATGGCGTTGACTGCAAGTTTTTAATTAAATATTTACTTGGTAATTGTTGAACGTGTACTGTTGGTACAGTTATTATACTATATATTATATACTATATCTTTGGACAACTCCGCGTTAAATATAGTAATGAGTATGTACTGCTACTTATGTGAACTAATTGGTACTTTTAAATTCACGTGTAATATATTCTTTTATATGCACATACATTGCATAAAGTTGCATAACTGTAGTTTATTAAATTAATATTTATAAATTTTCTAATATTTTGGAATTATCTAATCAGTTTGAATTAAATTCCTATGCACACTAGTATTATTGTATATTGATGACAACTTTATATAACTATTTATTTATTTATCTACACTTAATATACAAATGGCATTTTCTACCATATATATATATATATATATATATATTGATATTTTCTATGGACCGACAAACTACCTGTAGCACTCATTTCAACATTTTGAATAGCTCATCGGAGT
>WUAW01038581.1:27982-56919 GCA_017165845.1 Thaumetopoea pityocampa | reverse complement strand
CCACACGTTAAAAAAAAAAAAAAAAAAAAAGGAGTTCTGACGGCTGGACAGTTTTAAGAACCCCGTACTAGGAGCAAAGACTTGTATCTAGGGGACGTAAATGAACAAAATGTGGACTAAAGTGAAAATAAAAATAGATACATAGCTTCAATGAATCAATCTCATGGAGACAAATCCAGAAGCTCCGCGTCACGGAAATGAAGATGCTGAGGTGGATGAGTGACATCATGCGTACTTACCGCGTGCGTAACTCATATATCTGAGACGGTCTCGGCGTACGCGACGTGGCAGTTAAGCTCCAGAAGAGTTGTCTGAGATGATTGGGTCACGTAATGCACCGGCCTATAGACTACGTCGGCAGGAGATGCTTCGATATGCCTGTCCTTGGAGCACTAATATATAAAGCCAATGGACTTACAATTGAGGATGTCAAAGACC
Organism: Thaumetopoea pityocampa; assembly: GCA_017165845.1. Lineage (NCBI taxonomy): Eukaryota > Metazoa > Arthropoda > Insecta > Lepidoptera > Notodontidae > Thaumetopoea > Thaumetopoea pityocampa. Next base: position 56,481 of record WUAW01038581.1, on the reverse strand, counting down.
GAGCAAAGTGGAGGAAACTTAGTAGGAAGGGGGTCCTAGCAATGGAAGCCGGGATTAATAACGTCAAGAGGAAGAAGTTTCAATGAATCAAAACATTAAGAAGGTAAAGAAAGACAGCAATTTCAATATATATCTTTGGAATTTGTTATTATATATTAGCAGGACAAGATTGCCTCAACATTACTCGGTATTCGAGTTGATGGTTGGTTATCACAGCCGAAAGATAGATGAGTTACCATAGGCGGGATAATCGTGGTTGCCATAGGCAGAACTTTTGAGCATCTGCCTGCTGTCCAGTGATTATTCCATGTCACCGGGAATATCCAGCGTATGGAAGTATTAGGAAATTAAATCGAAAATTTCCCTCCTCCACCCGGAAAGTGCTCGAAAGAGCAAGATACTAAAGGACATGAGACTCCAAAGGGAACCCTGAATCCTTCAATTGTTAATGAAGGCCACCGCAGAGTTTTTAGTTAGTATCAGGTTGACGCGCTTCGCAACCCACCTACGCGATTGACGGTAGTCAGATGAATATTATTCTCTGCGAAAAGTGGTATGGTAATAATAAAAAGACGCTCCATACAGCTAGCTATATCTAATCTATTTATTTATCTATATACTATTATAAAATTGTTAAATGTCAAGTTTTAAAAAATCAAAGATATTTAAAAACAAACTACTCAGATCGACTAATTAAGGGCTTCTGAAACCGAATCCGTCGATGTTTGTTTCTTTGTTCGGGCTTCAGATTTTGATAAAACTATTACAGTCTTAAATAATAAATAATAAATTCGGACTTAAATAATATGGCATGTTTCATCAAAATCGGTCCAGTAGAATTGAAGATATAGCTTACTAGCTTACTTACTGTTTTATTAGCCGCCGCTTTAGTAAGGTACGAGAGGTCAAGTAAAATTGGTTCAAGCCTTTTTTTTATATACATCTATGATTGTTTCGGAATTTCCCATGTAGTGGAAAACCGACATTCACGCGAGCGGAGCCACGGGCAAAGGCTAGTCATATATACAATTCATAGCTGTTGTTCATCATTATCTTCAGTCCATATTCGTCCTCACTGCGAGGGCACGCACCTCCCCTAATCAGGAGGGGGAAATAAAAATACATCATGCCTCATTACAGATCGTGTTCTAATTACGTTACAAAAAACCATACATCTTAACTTCCCCATCATTATCACCAGCCCATTGAAGTCCATTGTTGGACATGAATCCCCTCCTTAAAAAGAAGGAGTCTTGGGGATCACAGATGATTTTGATCGAATAACAGGATAACGGTGCTGCCCACTACCCCCATGCGTCCCCTGGCTGATTTCCGCAGGGTCCGTGGAAAGAGATCGAGTGACGCTATTATTAAGCGCCACAGCAACGTTCACTTTCACATTTATGCCTAATATTAGATGGTGCCCCCAAAATTTAGAATGTGTTCCACTTTAGTTTTTCAATGTATTTGTTTGGTTAATTACATATATGTGTCATATGTATGAAACTCCTAAATATGATATACAAAATAAATTTTGTAAAAATCTATTTTATTGATATGGCTGTTCTGACTAGTTTATCTTTAAAAAAAGCTAGTATAAATATTTATTTGGTACAGCTAAAATTATTATATGGTGTTTATATGTGTACAAAATATACAGATAAAATAAGAAAAAAAAAATTGTACCAAACCGAAACCCAGCATATATCAAGATGCCAGGCAGTATACCTGACACTGGTATTCTGCTGAATCTCTGGTGGTATCGCTCAGACATCAAGCATGTCTGAGCGACACCACCAATTTGTCAAATTTTCAAAAATTAAAGATATTTAAAAACTAACTACTCAGATCGACTAATTAAGGGCTTCTGAAACAAAATCCATCGATGTTTGTTTGTTTGTTCGAGCTTCACGCAAAAACCAGGTAAATTATGGTCAAATTATTACAGTCTTAAAAATACTATTTCAACTTAAATACGGCGATACGTTTCATCAAAATCGGTCCAGTAAAATTGAAGATACAGCTTGATCCCTGATTTAGTAGCCGCAGTTAAAGTACGAGAGCTCAAGTAAAAGTGGTTCCTCGGATCTTCATATAAATTTACTATGATTGTTTCGGGATTTTCCATGTAGCAAAAACCAACATTCACACGCGAGGAGCCTCGAGCAAAGACCAACATTCACACGCGAGGAGCCTCGAGCAAAGACCAACATTCACACGCGAGGAGCCTCGAGCAAAGACCAACATTCACACGCGAGGAGCCTCGAGCAAAGCTAGTAACACATATTCTCGTATTTAAATATGTACTATGAAATATGTCTCTATAATGTTCGAATGTGTATGATCTGTATATATATTATATAATAGCAATGTGACGGAAGAATTTCACACTAAATAAACAAGTGTGTAAAATATTTAGTATCTGTTGTTTAATTAAGATGAAGAAGTAAGAGGAATGAGAAAATATTTAAATATGGAAAACGGACGTAGAGTTCTTTAGTGGAATACTATCAGTTCTTCGTTTAAAAGTCGCATGGAGAGAGATTAAACGTAAAAGATGATTACATGTTTATTAATTTTGCTATTAAGCAACTGGCTTGTTTAATAGCTCACGTTTCTTTATGCGTTATCGCTAATTTTTTTATGTACCATTATGTAAGATAAAAAATGCTAAAGATAGAATAGATTGTAAACCCGAATTAACCCGTTACAAGGGAATTTTGTGTGTATTTTGTATTGGAAGCGCATTAATTATGAGGTTTTAGCGCCCGTCTAAACCACTGATTCGGAGACCAATTGGTAATAGACACCTACTGCCAAGCTGATGAGATTAATGCCTGAAATTAAGACAAAACAGTTGGAATTAGTAATAATAATTTTATTCTAGTTAAAAATTAACATAGAAAATGAGTGTTGGTACCTACAAATATCTTCACAAAACCGAAATAAAATACAAACATAACAAGATTACAATGAAACAAAATCAATTGGAATTAATAAACGGAAACTATTTACAGAATGTTTTTATTCTGATCGTCCCACTGAGTGTAGTGAGTCGAAAGCTTAGCTCAAATACCATTTTACAGCCGGAACTTTAGCTGAAGTTTAAAATAAAACTGTAATTTTACAAGAAAACGAGAATAAATACTAGTAGAAAATGATACGAATTCGTTAGCGAGGCAATTTGATATTTATTACCCATGCCGATAAGGAACGGGATTATAAATGACGTCGCCACTATTCACTTCTCAGTCACACACTATCGCTGTTATATTCACACTATCACGCATACGAAAAACGTCATTCACGTATTGCTCTTAACACCACGTACCAAATGTCATTATAATCCTCTGCACGGGTATTAAACATTTTTAATTGTGGGCAGCTCTAATTACTAAAAATTTTTATTCCCGATACCTTAGAAAGCCGTAAAAAGTTTCATCAAAATAATCTCTCTAATTGGCAATAAGTTCTGCCTGGCTATGGCCACAGCAGAGTTAGGTGCTCCAAGTCATGAATATGATATAGTTGAGTTACAGTTTTATTGTTCGTGACGTGGTAAATATACTGTATGAATATTTATTGAGATATATTCACACAGTATTTGGTTATATTACATATACAATCATTAATCTACAGTATTTCGTTATATTACATATACAATTATTAGAGGTAAGCCCTTGCATGGTACCGTCATAATAATAATACCAGTTCATCTCGGGTATTGTGAGAGTAGTAGGATAATGGGCATCAGCATTATCCTGTTACTCGTTTAGAATCCTACTGCGATTTCTAAGATGCTTCTCAAGCGTAAAGATTATGGCAAGCCCCTCTTTTAAGGAGCAGGTTCTGTCCAGCAGTGAACTTCGATGTGATGATGATGATGTATCGTTAATAAGGTTATCGGTATGAGATGATATATGGCTGTCCTTGTAGCACGATTGAGGTGGCAGACTGCATATTGTACATCAAGGTATACCCACCTTGATGCACAATATTATTTATTATTTATTTATTTATTCCAAATTTATAACACCATTACAGTATATACCAATGCGATGTTATACTTAAAATATACAGAAAAAAATAAAAGTTAATACATAATTACATATTTATATATAATTCTTTTCTAACTCCTTCTGGGCCAGCTTGCGATTAGTAAAGTCATTAAAAAATGAGCAAAGTTTAGAAGATTGATTCGGAAGATCAGTATAAAATCTTAGAATGATTTACTCAGTTGAACGAAGAAGGTTGAAAGCAATGATGTTTAATAAATTATTAAGCATCCGATGTGATAGATTAAAAGAGGTTAATTAAATTCTTAAGTTTCTTACGTTCTACAAAAAGGCCTCCATTTTTACAAAGATATCGGCATTTACGCAAATTTTAATAATGTTACTCTCTCGTGACTTTACACTGGCATGGAACATATATATGAAGTAATTTTGGTACTTGGTTCAACCTCAAACGTGTATCAGGATATGGAACCATCCGACTTCACCGGGAAAAGTAGCGTTACCTTATCTTTCATATTGAAAATGAACAGAACGTGATCTTTCACGACGTTCAAAGATTTCAGGCGCTACGGTTATCAGGTATCAGTAATATATTTTCACCCAAAATTCACTTATCAAGATATTTTATTTACCAATATTTGGGAACTATAATCACAAAAAAAATGGTGGTGTGCTAGCGATATCTTTAGGACAGTGAGTGCGGGTAATAAAGTGAATAGTGACATGCGCACCGTAATGAGTAGTCAGTCAGTCAGTATCACAAATGGCTCGTCTGGCTAGTTACAGTGGTATGTTGCTACCTTATTACGTAGTGAATCGTAGGTATGACAGAACAAGAATGAAATCCGTATGAACGCAGTGGAAATGTTTCTCTACGGAGTACTCGTGAAGTCGCTCTAATTGCCCGGTTCATGAATAGCGTGATATGGGATCAATATAAGTTGAAGTATTATGTAGCGATAAGAATCCAGAAAGGAATGCTCCAATGGTTTGGTAATTCAGAAAAGACGAGTGAGACTATGAGTAGCCTAATGGTATGACCATGCATACAAGTCTTAATTTCGATTTCGAATCTAAAGCACACACTTTTGACTTTTTTTAATTATGTGCGTATTAATAATTTAAAAATTAATAATCCCTTGCTTCAAACAGTGAAGGACAATATCGTGAGGAAACCTACATTCCTGAGAGATTTTCTCGATAGCGTGTGAAGTCTGCAGACTAATATTATTTTGAGAGAAGATACATTCCCTGCAGTAGGAAAATCGATGGGTTGATATAATTTTATGAAATTTGAAGTATATTAAACCTTAAAACTTGTATACCTAAATCTTAAAGTCTTTGACAAATATTGGCCGGCATGTAAAAAAATCAGATATGGAGCATCCGGAAGAGTTCTATTTGATTATGAATTCAATTAAAGTAGGTTGCGGACGCGGTTCCGAACGTTTTTCAACTATTCTGATTGCAGATGAGTTACTCGGGAGTATTCAAATATCTACTGGTTTTAAATTTTACTTAATGCATTGCAATTATTTTACTTTAGAAAGATAAATAGGGTAAGTACTCTTTATACACTAATTTTCACAAACTTACTAAATATAAATATAGAAGGAAAGACAGAAAGAAAGAACGAAAGAAAGATAGAAAGAAACTGATCTGATCGTTTTAAAATATAGTACGTATATAGATATTAGACCATTACCTATGAAACTGTAGTTTTACCAAACTGGTAAATTAAGCTGAAATATTATCCAACAGACATGAAATTATAAATTGAATTAAATTTTGTTTTAAAGCTATTTTACTCCTTTCCTCTAAACTCATTACATTTGCAATTATGTTTGCAAAAATTTTATGAATAATTTCGAATGGCACCAAAATCAAATAAGGTAGCTGAATTGTCAAATAATGAAACAATTTGTTACAAGCAACAGTTTTGGTATGACATTTTTAGTCATAATATATAATGGTTATCGAAATAAATGATTGCTAACGCGCAAAGAAAATTGTTTACAGATTCCTGACGCGCACAGGCGGGCAAGAATTTACAAGGCATCAGGTCGGTTCCGAACTGGAGCTTACATCTAATGTTATTTCGGTGTTGGTGTCAAAACGACACTGCTCTAAAAATGTCTGGACTGAAGCGAGGCGTTAGATTGCGGATCGTAGGGCGGGGCGCGCGGCCGGGCGGCGCCCACGCACTGCCCGCCGCGCCTTGCCGCCCGCCTCGCGCCAGTCAGCAGCTGTGACTCGTGTTGGCTGAACCATCTATAGGGCCATCTTCTTTTTCTTTGCCGTAGGTGAGTTACCGTGAAAGTTATTATTTTACTAACATATAAGAGTATTTCGGCCAAAAAGTGCATCGAACAGTGAAGTGATATACCAAAGTCGCCAAGGTCTGGACCATGGGATGCGTTAGTTTTTAGTGTGTGTATTTTTTTCGTGTTATAAAGTTGAGTCACATATATAGTGACAATAATTAAGGATATTAAAACTGATTTTCTACTTAAATTCATTACACCATTTGACAGTGACAAGAGTTACCTATTTTGATATATCGATCATGTTGAAAAATTTTTTCATACTATACATTTTAAATTATGTTCTTTACTCATAAGTGACAAAATAATTTAATTTAAAAAAAAATGTTTAGTTTGTTTCAATTTATTTGAACTTTCCTTCGTAGTCAATTTATAAAACGAGAAAGTACTTCAAAAAGAAACATTTTAAAATATTTAAGAATTAAGAATGTCACGTTGAACTTAATAATTCAATAATAAATAAATCCTAATGTAAAATAAATTTATATTAATTTTTTTTATTAAATATTTCCTCCCACAACTCCACCTCTACATTGCATAGCGCACGAAACCCGAGTAAGCTAAGCTGCCATTCGCACCACCAAATTAGGATACGCAGTATGTTAGCCGACCTATTTCAGTCGCGCGCGCGCATCACGAACGCACCCGAAGACCTCCGAGAACATCCGAAACTAATTGTGGAATTTTCATTACGTTGCCACCGGTTATTACAAGATGCTTTTAAAAATTTTCTCGCAACGATTTCCATGACCTAATTTTAGTTTTTCTTACGTGATGACAAAGTTATAACTTTAGAAAGTTTCGGTAGGTATTAAAAGAAATATTTAGGAAGTGTCTTTATATTTCACGACGATCAAAATTTATGAAACGTAACCGGGACTTGAGTATCAAGTATCATAGACACACATCGACGTTAAATTGGCGAGTGGCCAAACAGTTTCAAATAACGAACTTGTTTCGTCCACTCTTAGCCAAATACGCATTATTTATTGTTGTAATATTGTATGGCTAATTTGTTGTAAAAATGACTTAGCGTTTACAATCGGTGCACCCTTGACATTTTAATGAAGCCTTGAATTTTTGATTGCGAGGGTCAAAGTTAATTTTATTCATCTTTCAATAAACAATATATTTTAATAACACATCATCAATAAATCTTATCTAAGTTTTCGTTTTATTCCTAGATCTAATTCAGTGTCATAAATTCATCGATCTTCATTATGAATTAGTATTATTAGATAGCCAAATGATTCGTGATCATTTTGAAGTATTTAAGGGAGCTATAATTTAAAAAAAATAACACACATTTTGATAGGTGTATTTGGTAATGTACTATAACGTTTAAAACCTCGGGGGTGAACTCCTTCGATTTCCAAAGGGAACCCTGATTTCTCGATGAATTTTATAGGTACCCCTACCACGGGGTACCCCTTTCTTATATTGTGTTGGTACTGGACTGGTCTCAGGCTTACTTCAGCATTAATCTAATCACTCCGCCGTTTTTGTTAGGGTCACAAATATTAAAAGACCTTACGCAGAACTACACTTTAGACATCCTCAACGAATGACCTACGCTCAGAGTTTAGACTATGCAGTTGTCAAATAAGTGCTATATATATAATCGTACCTGCTAACAAGCTTCCTGGTAGATAAAAGTAATTATTTTATAGACACTTAATTGATTTTTAGTGTGAATAATCTTCTATAACTGGTTCTTTTTAGCATTTATCTCTATTAACTAGAGAAAGGAGTCATATTTCAGATCTAATAAAGTTGAAGCTACAATTAGATTGACCTTCAATGGGTTAGCGAATTTCAAATTAAGTTTTGCATATTGATTTGGATATCTGACTTTCATTGCAGGTTTCTTAAATCTAAGAGTTGTTAAATATGAGGAAATTTTTATATTAAAAGGCTTTAATATATTTTTTATTTTCAGGACACCTTGACCAACACATAAACAATGGCGGATGATGAAGTAAGGTATGTTACAGTGTCTGAATTATGAACAGAATATTTAGGCTTGAGCCCATGTGCAGCAACATTTACATAGGTGTTTTGTAAGCTAAATAAGCGATTAAATGGATATTTTGGGAACTTTAATTAGTTTACAAGTGTAATCACATGGATCTAAGATTTTTTGAACTAAGATTTTTTATTTGAAGAAATGGGGTGTAACACATAGCGACTTATTAAGTTTTCTACGAAATACGACTTGATTTTGTGGTACTTAATGATAGGCAGACAATTCTGGGGCGTTTTCTTTTATTCTTCAAACAAAAAACAAATATTGTTTGTATCAAAAAAATTTAGTATTTCGATTGCAGTTCTATTTTGGTGTTTAATTTCGTACTTTTGCGAATATTTATCAATTTAGTCAAATATATACTGAAGTATTTTTTATTGATATAGATAGTTGTTTCAAAATATCGCAGTGCCTTAATATTAAGCTATTCAATCAGTGCGTATTACCACTGATGAGCCATGGATTTGAAACATGGCCACTGACTATGAGCCTCATGAGAAAGCTCAAGGTCATGTAGCGAGCAATGGAAAGAGCTATGCTCGAAATTTCCCTGCGAAACAGGATTCGTAATGAGATAAACCGCACTGGAGTCGCCGAGGAAGCTCAAAGGATTTCAAAACTGAAGTGGCAGTGGGCGGGGCACATAGCTCGCAGAACCGATGGACGTTGGAGTCTTAAAGTGTTGGAGTGGTGACCCCGAACCGGAAAGTGTAATGGGGGTGGACCCCCGACTAGGTGGACCGATGATCAGGTGAAAGTCGCGGGCAACCGGTAGGTAGCTAAGGGATGTACCTTGATAATGAATAGCAGCATTATCCTGTTATTCAATCAATATCTACTATGGTCTCCGAAGCTAAGCGTGGAAATTATCGCAAATCTCTTCATTTTAAGGAGGATGCCCATCTCCAACAGTGGCTGATAATGACCACACATCAATCTTATCTACCTCTTTATATAACGTCACGTTATTATTTTTAACATATCATATACAACCCTGAAAATTGTTATCATTACAGTTATAAGTCACTAATGCAAGTGGTCACTCATTCATAAACTATTCACTATACTCACAGGGTGTTTTTATTTTTGTTTCATTATTACATTTCGCGTGGTACGGCGGTGCTGTTCACTTGGATTGAATCGACGCTCTGCTTCTGTTCCAACGAATAGTATTGATTTCTACATGTCCTTGAGACTCAGGTAATTAATCGGTTTGACTAACAAAGTACGTGCGCACAATTACAGAATAGACACGGCACAAATTTGACTCAAACAAAAACGAACGCCTGGATTTATTTCGAAATTATACTTCAGATTATTTTAATAATAAGTGTTAAGAATTCAATATGTTATATTATTAATTGGGGGACTTTTTAGCAAAAGAGGCTATTTTCAGATTTCCTTTAATTATATTATATCTCATAATTACACAAAATAAATGAATATTTGTGTATCTTATAAGAAATGTAATTCATATTCTCTGGCATAATACTGTATCTTATTTGGGGAGGAAAAGATGTCTCTTTGTAATTTTGTAGTCTTTCTAATTTTTTATATTGTTTTCTTTTTATTGTGATATTTATGTTGCAGCCTATTATTTTAATAAATAAAAGTACATTACAGATGTTGTAAGTCGATAGAATAGTCCATGTTTACCATGCTCGATAAAAATAATTTACTGTGACTAATATTTAATTAAATTTTGCACTAGAAATTACTACTCTTTAGTCAAAATATGAGCGGAAACGCTTATGCAAGAGCTTAAGTATAAGAAATTTAAGGAGGTTTTAACTACCTATTATTATAGTACTAAGTATTATTATTAATATATAAATATTATTGTAAATGTATATTTAATACTATATTCATAAAGACATCAGTGTTTCCTGTTTTTAATATCTTAATAATGCCTTAGACCGCTAATATATGTTTTAAACAGCAAAAGCACTTGTAAAATAAGCACTCATTAAACTGTTTACACTTACGCACTTGACTCGCATCTCATAACACAAATAATTGTAACATTATAACAATTAATTACACTACACTGTCGAGGCAATAGAAAATTGAAAACATTAATTATTTAATGCACCATTTTTGCCATACAGTGTAGTGTAAATGCAGAGTTACCAACACAGTAATTATCTATTGCAAACGAAATTATTATTTTTTTTTTTTAATTATATTTTTTATTATTTCTTAACTGCAAAAAGGATTCGCGAGATCGAAAGATAATATAGGCATAATTTCATATAATTTCAGAAAAGAGATTGATTTGTGTTGGTAATAAATTTTTATTTTATAGATAATTTATTGTACTTAAAGAAATTATTTTCTTTTACAGAAAAAGCGTCTCGAGGAGGTAAAGTAGTTGCTGCTCCACAAGAAACATGGTCAAGTTACACTATCATAACCTATATATCACACATATAAACACCACACCATGGAAACGGGCATATTTACTATCTAGCTTTGTCCGCGTCTTCAAGGGAATCGATACAATAAAGATTTTTTGATATCTTCTAAAGTACTTAACTTTTTTGCGATGATAAACCCATCTGTATATAATATATAATAATGACGAAGAGCTTAATGTATCATTAAATATTTTAAAGAAAAATGTTATAAATGTATTCAAAACACAAAAAAATATTTCTTAATATGCAATATATATATTTTGATATTTATAAATGTACAGATACTTTTTATGTTACCATCTACATTAAATTGATAAAAATTTTGAAAAATTATCTATTTGGCACTTGAGGTCTAGATTTTTACGTTTTCTAATTAAAAAATTATATTGTAAAACATGTAAATGTCTGTTGCCATAAATATAAAAAAAACCTACAGACGAACACGTCGGGGTCTCCGCTTTATATTGTATCATGTCGGGTTCACCAATAATAAAGCTTTTTTGGTAGTTGGGTTCATTATACGCTTTATTTTATATAGTAAATATTTATATATATACATTTCACATAAATTATATAACAGTATCAGTAACACGGTATCAGAACAATCAATAATTTTAACAATTCCAAAAATTTAATTATTAAAATGAAATTTCAATATTTCTTTAATGTGCACGGCAGAGTTCTGATAAAGAAAGTCGCACGCTACTATAGAACCAATAAAAATCGATAGAAGTAGCATGTAGGCGGGGGCCGCGTACCCTTAGCATTGCGGAGTTCCGCAAAAGTATAGCGCCGCCCAGTTTGCACACGTCAGTCTTGTTCCGACAGCCTCTGTGGTAATAAAGCGAAAAAAAAACGACAAAAATGCCCAACTGTGCTGTTTTAGAGTGTAAAAATGATAGCCGAACCAAAAATAGTTTTCATTCTTGTGTGCACACTACAAACTTATTACTTCTATTGTACACTTCAAACGTGTTTACACATTAATATACATATACACATAAAACTGAATGTTTGCCACAACTTTATTTCATATATATTCATAAACGCAACACATAATTTACGAGTTTGAAAGGCAGATATTTCCATTCGGTTGATTTTCTTCAGGCGAAGAAGGCCAAACAGGCCGAAATTGACCGCAAGCGTGCCGAGGTGCGCAAGCGTATGGAGGAAGCCTCCAAGGCCAAGAAGGCGAAGAAAGGTTTCATGACACCTGAGAGGAAGAAGAAGCTTAGGGTGAGTGCATTCATTATTTTTACTATAAAGTAATGATAACATTAGTATATAAAATATGACCATGTTTCCCAAAGTTTAATAGGAGCTAAAAAAATTAAAATAACAGATTGATGTGATATGATTTAAATTTTTTTATTAATTTATTTAAAAATTTCATATTCTCATTTCCAGTCAAACTTTGGGTGATATTGTTTTTAGTGAAGTGTAATGAATTCAGAAATTATTACATTAGAAATGTATATATGTAGTAGTCTTTTAAAAACACCCACTTGAAGAAGAAAGGGTTAATCAATTAAAGGGTTATACATATACATATACATTAATTAACATTTTCATCTAATTGATTAATTAAAAAATTAATCAATTAGATGAAAATGTTAACATAACCTAACCTATAAATTTAGTTGAAATTTTGTCATTTATTATTTAATCATAATTAGTTACCTATAAATTACATTTTCATGAATGAATAAATAGTAAAAGTTAGTGATCTAGTAGTGCTATCAAAAGGTTGTAGGTTCGACACCGGTTTAGTACTCAAATTCGTTACCGTCTACATTGCAGAAATCAATATACTCAAAGAAGGCGGAAATCTTGGTAAATTTCGTGTGTAAAGTCAACTAATCCGCAGTAGGTCAGCCTGGTAGACTACGGCTTAATCCCTTATTAGGGGAAGTCTGTGCACTTCTAGTGGAAACGAATACGAATTGGGGACGACGATCATACTGCCGACAAACTGCCGCGCAGTTTGGCAGATGAATATGTTAAGTGTGTGCTTTTAATGTAATTGTTATAAAAAATTAAAAAAAAAAAAAAATAATGTCAAAAATCGAACACAAGCCTATTCCTTAAAAGAGAAGAATTGTAATGTGCCACGGTTGACAGGCGCCTTTGATGCCACAACAGATTTTTTTAAATCACATGGTTACACTTCCACCAATCATCACAAAAATCCCTCAGCAGGCTCTCACAACACCTATGGGAAGAGATTTAGTAATCTTTATGACGTCACACAGCAATCACTTAATAAAATAATTTTATTATGAACGTCCAAATACGTGTACAAGATAACATGTTATCAATAATAATAAAAGATTCTATTAATATTAAATATGAATACAATATTATATTATACAGTTGTTGCTGCGTAAAAAAGCCGCTGAGGAATTAAAGAAGGAGCAGGAACGCAAAGCGGCTGAGAGGAGACGTATCATCGAGGAGCGGTGCGGTAAACCGAAGAACATTGACGATGCAAACGAAGGTAAACCAATCAAATGTGCCGCCAGTTGAGAAAAAATCCACATAATTAAAGTATTAAAAAAATATATGAAATTATGTTGATAAAATTATAAGTTACACTTCACAATACAGTCACTATTCTCTTTGAACCAATTAAAATTAAAGCCTGACTACGATATCTTAATATCTTTAAGATAACAATATAATTTGGATTGTTCAATAGAGGATTCAATTAATGAATGGGATATACTTATTAATTCATTTTGTGGTTATCATCACAATCCATTAAATTGGGTTAGTAAGAGACATTTTAGATTCTTTCCCCTTATTATAGAATTTAATTGTGTAATTTTAGCACCAGATTTGAAACGTACTTTAAACCACATGCCTACCCAGAAAAATATATAGTGTAATAATGATATAGTAGAAAATTTTCACACATTGATCTTGCCATAAATTAAGATTCTGTGTCTTTGTTACTAGACAACGGTATACATATTTATATAGATAAATTCTAATACATACATATATTGATAAACATTCATGAGTCAGGTTCAAACAGTCCTGCTCATCACACAAATTTTTGAACCCTAAATCCATTGGGCTATAAAGTTTGAAAACTAAATCCAATATACACTTTCCATTTCTTGTTTATTATGTATTCCATTATGAAATTCACACTGAATTACACCTTACTTATTAAATTTGAATATCTAATGTGGAAGGCATGGAAAATTAAACATATTTACCTATACATAGAGGTACGTATAACATCCATCGCTCTAATAATAACACCAGCCGTAGTCGGGTGGTAAGCAGTAAAGTCCCATTAGGAATTTACACCGTGAATTTGTACATGTATTGTGTCACGTTATAGATACTATTAGGAGGGTTTGCAAAGAGTACCACGAACGCATCGCCAACCTCGAGGATGAAAAGTTTGATCTGGAATACATCGTTAAAAGAAAAGATATGGAGGTAGCGCGCTGAGCTGCGAACAAGTAGTTCGACTTTGACACTCACAAAACTTACAAGAAAATTTACTTTTATATATTAAAATATTTAACGATACTTGTGATATGTCAAATGGCGTGTTGTATTCACTTCGTCCGCTGGTTTAACAATTTAACGGTGTGCTGGGCCTCTTATGTTTCTGGCCTACCTAACGCGTGTCTCTTACTCTAAGCTCAATGTGAAGTCTCTTATTTACATACACTTTACTGTCCTCTCTGTTTCCGTTATAATACTTTCTTCCTAAAACTCACACCCTGTCTAACTGTTGTCGATGAAACTTGCGACCCGTGGTGTAGGTTCGTCCGTGCACAAGCCCGCGTGTAACGCTTATTGATGTTATAGCTGCTCTGACGAGCATCATAACCGGTTACCACCAGCGTATCAACAAGCTCGAAGAGGAGAAGTACGATCACGAGTTGGAGGTGACCCGCAGAGAGCTCGAGGTCCGACCTGGTTTGATCGCACAGCGGTACCGCTCGCGTTTGAGTAGTTCATGCCGATATTGTGACTAGATTAAAAATAAATACTGTTTTGTTTTCGCAGCAAATATAATTGTCGATTTAAGAAGCTGAAATATATAAGTATAAAATATACCTTCAAGTTTAACCGTGTGGATAACAATTAAATACAATTTATATAAGCTGAAATAACAACGGCCCGTTGTAGCGATCTGGAGCTGCAACAGACACTGTAGATACTGTGATCGGTGTTTACGTCAATAACCACGTTGGTTGTACCGCAGTAATCACCCATCCGATGCCCACCTCAGTAACGATCATATAGCTTCGCTTCCGCTTTGGCTCCGCCGGAGACGCCCCCAGTGCGTACCCATAAGACACCGTCCGTGAGACAGCCACCGACGCGCTGACATTGTTCAAACGTTTAAATATGATTGTGTTTTTCTTTAGCGGAACTGCAGACGATATGTCAAATGTACTGGCACAGAATATACAACCTTGAGGGGGATAAATATGAACTAGAACGAGCGATCGAAATTAGGAAAATGGAGGTAAACCACGTATTTAGGATTGGGAATGCATAATGACATGATGAGTTGGTTCTGATTTAGTTGTTACGACATGACGTTATGGTTGTACGGCTCACCGCACACATGCACACGTCGCTCCGCGCGGGCGCAGGTGACCACACCGATGCTCATGCTCAATCTGCTGGCTCAATAATTTGTCTTTCCTTTTTCTATAGCATTGCTCAAGAGAATAATACAGGAGTATTATGACCGCATGTATGTGTGTGAGGGCCAGAAGTGGGATTTGGAACATGAAGTCAGGAAAAGAGATTATGAGGTATTGCCCAATACTTTATAACCATTGTGAATACCATAGTCACCGAGTCTGTAACAACGTGCGCGTGTGACAGTTCGTGTTGATCCATTCATAACGCTTTGTAAGTTTTNGGGGGGGGGGGGGGGGGGGGGGGGGGGGGGGGGGGGGGGGGGGGGGGGGGTCGTTAGTGTTGTACGTGTAGAGCGGGTTACGTGCGGCAGAGGCGCGGCGCGGACGCGCGGTGCAAAATCGATCTCCGCGAGCGCGCGTCATCCGACATTGAGCTTACACATTAACTACAATAACACTATCAGTTAACAGTAACCATCAGTCATCAGTAACAACACTGCATTCATCAACGGGCGCGCTGCATGCTCACGTAACTCTCATCGTATCGAATCACGGTCATCGCAACGCGTCTCCAGCTGGCTGCGCCGTCTAGTAATCCATTGAGTGTCGCGTCGACGGTCAATTGATGTATTCACATTAAACTAACAATCGTCTGTTCGTCACCAGCCGCTACCTGCTTTTGCCTGTTGCATGCCATGTAATCGTCTTAACCAACATTTATCCGTATTAAATCATCCTTAAGGCAGTATGGCACTTTATCTAATATTGCCTCACCGTTTCAATATAACCGCATATAATTCGCTGCACTCGCCAGTGTGACGCTCATGTGTGGCGGCGCCCTTATTGGCCCTTACTGAATCGTCTCTTTTTATTTTCATAACAATTAGTATGACCGTTTATATGAGTGGAACGCTGGACTGGTTCCTCTATTGGCACACGCAAGTGCATAGTGTAAGTGAAACTTCTTGTTCCAAATCTCCAACTGTTCACGCGCCGTTACGATCCGTGGGACATGTTTGCGTGTTCGGTTGCCGATACAAACCCAAGAGAAACCTTTTGCTATAACTGTGTATACCGAGTGCTTATACCGGAAGTGCCATGCTCTGGTCGATGTCCCCGCCCCTCCCTCGCGTTGGGGTTTGTCCTCGCAGCCCGGCGCGTGGATACATCACTATAATCGGGACACGGAGTGGTATATACTATGCTCACTTGCGAGTCCAGAACACACGGAACATTTCTATTCTCGAGCACATACATGCCAACATTTGCAAGTCTGGATCGATTTTGCACCGTCAGTCATACCATGACACACAAATTGAATGTATCGTGGTACATTGTTCGTCGATATATACAGAATTGATTTTGTCGAGACGTGCATTCGTATATTCACTTGGATTATATTCACTAGAGTTTCGTTGGAGCGCACAATATGTTACAACTTCGACAACTGGACTAGTGTTAAACCTGTATGTATGCGATGACAGTCGGTCGCAGTCGAAGTACATGAAGTAGTAGTATATTGACAGCGCTCGTTCATTATTTTTTGCACATGTAAAATATTCAGCACATATCAATATTATGTTGTAAATTTATAAATGCATACTTGAGGACAGGTGCTGCAGACGGCCAGCTACCAAACACAAGGCACGATACTTATTATTTGCACGGTTATAATCATACGTTTACTGGTGGTTATGAATAAAATAATAAAAAAAAATGGTAGAAAGAGCACAGGTTTGTGATATATATCGTTCACAAGATATCATACGATCGTTTTATTCTTAGAGACCACAGATAAATCAAATAGACGACAGCTCGCAAATAACACTGCCTAATATTTGCTCAGCTCTATCTTGTTCTGTGCTATTCTTATATTAATGTTCCGTTCTCTTTCGTTTAAATTGTATATTTGCTATGAATGTTAATTGTGTTGTTTCTATCTATTGTTCAGCTTTAAATGTTATGTAGTCAACTTAGATGCATGGGTTTCAGCTGTAAACTGATGAAAACATTTCACAAGGTTGGAACCTAATAGTAATAGTAGTTTTTATACGATATGTAAAAAAAACCCTGTGCGATCCTTGGAGGTATTACCAAATATCGAGAATTGGTTCTATTTATGTAATCATTTTTACATAAAAAAATAACCCGAATAAAATTAAACGAGGAAATTTACTTGGCAGCACAGGTGGCGCGTGCGGCGTGACGGTGGCCATAAGGTGCGATAGATATACTCGTACCAACGTCGACGACGGTGTTGTCATATTTTAATTTTTTCCCTGTATTTGGGGAAATTGTATACTAATAACAATTTTAAAATACAATAACATTATTCTTTCATGTATAGTATAATTTTCTTATTTTTCTTTTTGCTAATGTCATTGCCCCTTTTGGATTATACAGGTTTTCTTTTACATTTTGTATCTATGCATTGTCAAATACAAACTTGTGAAATGTCTGAGCGTCATTAATGATTGTTATTTGTATTCTATTTCATTTATATTTTTCACACCCAACCATCCATATATTATAGAATGCATTATAAAAAAATATTTTATTATAAAAATCATTAATCAATTTATTACTGCATAACTGAATATCATATTATTATTACCTATTAGATATTTGTTGCAAAAAATTACAAAAAGTAATATATTCTATAAATAATTTCATTTTCTATAAATAATTTTTCTTTCTGTTTTAATGATTGCTAATATGAATATACCTTAATATACTAGATACTTAAAAGTGTTCTACTTTAACAGATTGCCGACCTGAACACGCAAGTTAATGACCTGAGAGGAAAATTGTGAGTATGGCATATATTTCACTTAATATCGACACCTCCATGCAATAACATTGTGACTCAATATTTCTGTTTTTAGGGGCGATCAAAATTTAAAGCTAAAAATTCACGCAAAGTTCAAGAAAAGCAATTCTATCTAACATTTTTTAAGAACACTATTATCTCTACTTATGGTTGTAAAAGAAAACTATTACATATTTTATAATATTTATTTTTTTGTTATCAATAATTATATAACTCAAGATATGAAAAAAATGAGTTACGGTGTTATTGCATGGAAATGTCGATATCTTACTTTTGAACCCGTATTGTATGCATCTGGCTGTATGCCTTACGATGTCCAGACCTGTACTGACGCAGATTTGGTATAGTGAGAAGTCTCTCGAGCGTTTTATTCTCACAAGGGAGGTATCCCAATGGACAGACATACAAGAGTATTATTAAATTGGTTATCCTGTATGATAGCGAGTACTAGCTGCCCTTGTATACACACGTAAAGGAGCTTCAGTTTATGGTGATGAGGATGATGAGATGGATGAACAACGTTATACGATCTGACCGGGTTCTAAACTCATCTAGTGATGAGTGCAATCTTGGTGTATGTGATAAGACATACAACGGGTAAATTATATGTATATAATTATAGATAAGTTATAGGTATATAATTTATATTATTGGTAATTTAATTATAGGTATAGGTATTATAGGTAGTTTGGGTAAATTATACGCTATGGTTGAACTCACGACCTTCTGACGGCGAATCGTATCTAAAACCTCTAATCCACCTGTGTACATTTAGGTTTATCCTATGGATATTTACATTCAATATATATCGGCTAATGGGTTATTTAATAGATGTATAACTGATGCTTTGCTTTCTTTATTTTGTGATAAAATTCCATCATGTATGAAACTAAACTGTGTTGAAAAGAATGTGCCTCTGAATATAATTACTGGCGGTATGATCATGATATAGACATGATAAGCGACTAGAATCGTTTGCGAGTCATAATGTTTTTATTATTAAAAATTTTAATAGCGATCTGCCTAGACAATATACTTTAAAATGATATACTTTAAAATATATATATATATATTATATACTTTAAAATGATCATGCGCTATTGGTAAGGTGGTTGAACCTAAAACCAGGAGGCCTTTCTCGCTCTAAGTTTTGTAGTCGCCGATCAAAAATCTTTCTTTCCCATCGTTAATAGTTCTGAATAATCTCCGGCCTATCCATTGGCAATTTTACTTGCTTATCTCAAGTTTTATCAGTAACCTTGACTCTTTTGAGAACATTCTAGTTTCGGATATTGACACGCAAAGAAATTTCAAGTACAGTTCTCATAGAATTAATTTAAATTCCTACCCACAGTATTTTATATACTAGCATCTTTATGAAAAGAGTCATTTCTAAAGTCTGAAAACGCATCATTGTCTCTTAAAGTGTGGAGGATGCCCATAATTGGTGGTAAATCCGTCAAAGTAACGTCATGCTTATAAGCACCTTTTTCTAAAATATGAAATGAATTGAAATTGTGGAAATCATCAAATTCAATCAAATTCGTCAAATCATTTTTATGGTAAATCATATTTAAAATCTACAAAAAAAAAGTACAATCAATGTTACAGACATGCTATGTGAATGTATATAAATGCGAATCACAAAAGCTGCATTGTGTTCAACTCTACGCGTAAATGTATCTATGGGTCATATCCCAGCCGAGTGAGGTTGGTCGACAAGAACACTGCACTACCTCTTCACTTCCTTTGTTATGGAACACCGTATCGCGTTCTTAAATATAAACACGAGTATTATGTAATACAAAAGAGTTTTGTTTCGTGAGTGGGTAAATTACTACTTGCCTCGTAAAAAAATTTGGATATAAGGGAAAAATAGTTTCCACCATATAACGCATTAGATGATACATTAGATTTAACTATTTAAATTATCACCATCAGACAGCAAAACACCTCTGCCGAACATGAGCGTCTCACTTAAAAATGAAAGATTTGCCATAATTTCCACGCTTGGCAGGCGTTTTGGAGGACACAGTAGATTTTGATTGGACAGCAGGATAACGCTGCCGCCCATTAAACTGGTACATCCTTTAGCTATTCTCACAGCATCCACGGAAAAATATTGATACTATATCTTATTTAATAATATAATAATAATTTAAATTTATAAATAATTTTATTGATATAATGAATCTAACAGACAATCTATCTACGGCTCATTTTCCGTCTCGCAGTGTAAACTCATAAACTGAGAGTCATTTATGCAAAATATTCAAATTAACTGCCGAAGCAAATTTGTATAGTATCTAATTGATAGAGGAGTAATTAAGCCTTACTATTATGTTAGGCCGGGTGAAATTTATGGCTTTACCTATTGCTTTAAACGTTCACAGCAGTATAAGGTCATATTGACCAGTGCAGAAATTTCATACGGTGCACTGAGAAATCAAAATAGTGTTACTTCATTCAGTGCGGAATATCTCCATCGTAATAAAGTTTGTTAGTGCTTGCCGTTAAAGAGTAATAGTCTTTTGAAATCAAGATGCTCTTGTGGTTAATTTGAAAGAAAGAAAGAGAAAGAAAGAGTTTATTTAATACAGCTAAGATAAAGTAACAAAAAACAGAGAAAAAATAATTGTACCAAATGGGAACCCGGCTCAGCATGATGCCAGGCACTGTACTCGATGCTATATATTCTGTTGGATCCCTGGTCGTGTTGCTCAAATATCGAGCGTACCACATATTTATCTCGTATTTAAATATGTACTGTGATATGTACCACTAAAATGTATGAATGACGTGTGTAGTTGTATATAATACTGTGACGGAATCATCTTACACTAGATAAGAATATGTGAAATATTTAGTATCTATTGTTTAATTAAGATGGGAATTTAAGGAGAAAATGAAAGCAATGAGAAAAAATGTTAAGTATAGGAAACT
Source organism: Thaumetopoea pityocampa (assembly GCA_017165845.1). Classification (NCBI taxonomy): domain Eukaryota; kingdom Metazoa; phylum Arthropoda; class Insecta; order Lepidoptera; family Notodontidae; genus Thaumetopoea; species Thaumetopoea pityocampa. Next base: position 35,303 of record WUAW01038581.1, on the reverse strand, counting down.
GACATAGAGTTTTAACCTAAACTTAATTTGACCTCAGAATGCTTTGAAGTCAAGTTGCCTCCGGGTCTATATGATCGCATAATGCCCCGGTATAAAGTTCTATGATAAAGGAGCCGTAGCGAACCTGTTAATATACCTAATATTAAGTGCGGGAGAATATACTAACTTTTGTTTATAGGCTTTTCAATAATATAGTTAAATATCAAATTTTGTAAATCAAAGATATTTAAAAAAGAACTACTCACATCGACCAAAATATATGTAATATATGAAACCAAATACGTCGATGTTTGCTCGTTTGTTTGTTTGTTTGTTCGAACTTCACGCAGAAACCAACATGTAGATATCGATCAAACTATTACAGTCTTAAAAATACTATTTAGACATAAATACTGCGGTATGTTTCATCAAAATTGATGTGGTAAAATTGAACATACAGCTTGATCCTTGTTTTAGTAAAAGTGGTTCTAAGGCTTTTTATATAAATCTATGATTGTGTCGAGATTTTCCATGTAGCGTAAAACCGACATTCATGCGGGCGGAGCCGCGGACAAAAGCTAGTTAATAATAAATCATTTATCTTAGACTTTAGCATATGTTTTGCTGTTCCAGTTCTAGTAATAATTTTAGTTTATAGTGACTGAGACAAAGTGTGTATTTACATTGAGTTGGTTTGACCAAAACATATTTCATCGCACTGTTGTGTCAAACATCCAACCGCAAATCATTTCTCATGTGTTTCACTTATGTTTTTTCTTCACTATTCCACGTGTATTCATATACTAGACTAGATTTTGTTTTCGGTTCCGCCTGCGAGAATATTGAATTTCGCGGTAAATGGAAAGTCCCGAAATAATAATAGATTTACAAAAAAAAAGTCAATAACCATTTTTACTTGAACTCTCGTACCATAATGGCGAAAACTGAAATGGAAATCAGGCTTATTTTCAGTTCTATTTAATCGATTTTAAGACTGAAATAGTATGACTAAAATCTACCCTCTGGTTTTTGCGTGATGCTCGAACAAACACATAAACAAACGCGAAGAAAGCAAAAGACGGTTCGGTTCTAGAAGCCCTTGATTATTCGATCCGAGTTATATTTTTTGAAATATTGTTAATGGACAGACGATGATATTTTACAATTTTATAATAGTATAGATAGCTAATTTAATATAACAGTAGGCATATTGTCGTATTATAGCAAAATATTTTTACTTATAAATTGTTCAATTCTTCACAGATATTAATTTTTATAGCATGCCACATTAAGATCTAACTTCAGTATGTTCTAGCTATGGTTTAGTTCACTAAAACATATCGTTGTATTTTATAATTTTGTAATTTTGAATTTTTTTTTTTAATTATTTTATATTTTTTGTAAAACAGCCTCAAACCCACACTAAAGAAGGTGTCCAAATACGAGAACAAATTCGCGAAACTTCAAAAGAAGGCTGCCGAATTCAACTTCCGTAACCAGCTGAAGGTAGTCAAAAAGAAGGAATTCACCCTCGACGAAGAAGACAAAGAGGTGCGTACAATAGTCTACATTTATTGTATATGGTAATAAACCATATACGAATACGAAATATACGAAAATATTTTTATTGTATTTTTTCATATATATAAATTGGTATATCATTTAATGCAAATGATAGAGATTTTAATTGCATTTTATTACAAATTTATTTACAATACATACCATATGGTGTTATAATTATAATACATTTTGGCGCCAACCCGAGTGAAGCGTCACTTGAAAGTTTTATTTTAATGTTTTATATTAGTTTATTGTGATGTTTAATATATACATTTGGTGTTGTTTTGTGTATTAATCGTCAAAAATCGTGAACAATATTGAAAAATTGTAATAAAACTGTGATTAACATAGCAAAGTGACTGTATTTTTTCAAGGCATTTGTCATGATCAAAGTTGTATTCCTCGGATTGACTTCAAAACTCCCAAGAAGCAATAAAATGTGATACACCGATATTTTATTGTTCACTTGAAAAATGTTATATAACTTATAAAATATATACACTCGACACTGGCAGGAATGGCGCGAATTTGCAGCTGATTGCCACTATGAAAAAGAATAAGAATTATAATACATTTAATTATGACCTGACCATATACTCAGAAGAGAAATAGTATAATTTATTTTACTGTTTATCATAATATTAATTACTTATTGGCAATAACTTTACTCTTCATAATTTCTAAATGTTAATACTAATATTTTTCTGCTCATTTAAAACTTATGTCTGGTGGATAATATAGTAACTTACCTTCAATAATTACCACTAACTGTTCAACAGGCTAAGAAAGCGGAGAAAGCTGACTGGGCTATCGGAAAGAAGTAGATGATAATTAATACTTAATATCATGCTATTATTTTCCACTGTCAAGCAAAGCATGACTTACTTTTAACTACCAATTAATTTAATTTAAATAAATGTTTCTTTTTCATTATAAGTCTTATGAGTTCCATAAATTATCTAAACTCGATACAAAGAGGTGAGAAATAGTTTGGACGCGGTACATAGTGCTTTTTTGAATTGCGACTGAGCACGCTCGGTCGTTGCTTTTTGGATATGTCAATAACATTTTAAATCCCTCTTCCAACAAAAGCTTTACGTTGTCAGTTTCATTTGAATCAAGTTAATGACAGTGTATCAGCCTTCACCAAAAAGCTTCGCAACTCCTCATAAGAACTAGACTTTAATGTGACTAACAGTTTTAAATAAATCCACGTTAAGGTTCTTTCTAAATTTGTCAGCAGAAAATTGTTGTGTATAGTATCTACACGGTACATATTTTTTAATACTTATTCATAATTATGAGTCTTCATGCAGGTTCTTTTTTAGTTCCAAAAAAAAAATCTGAAGTAAAACATGTCTGAATGACGTTTTTTTTTAATCGAGGGGAAATGCCTGCCACATACCTGAGAAAGGTTATATGGGGCTCTCACCCACTAAGACCCCCCGAGTGATCTTCTTTAGCCCATTTTGCCGGAGCGGTGTGATTACGTGAGCATTCTGTCACAGCTTCGACGAGCTTTGGACCTATCCTCGTCTTCTGGGAGAAATACTGTTTCTCCCCTTTTTCTTATAGGCAGATGATGCGTCTGTTGTCTCATTGGGGCTTTGGCTGGTCGGGTGGTGAGATGCCCCTCTCAACGCCCTCAGACCCCACCTTACGGTGGTCACAGGTCCGTATTTTGGTACACCCTTTGGCAATCTCGGTGTCTCTGGTGGGCCTGCAGAAGGCTCGCTGCCTTCCGAGCTCTCTCTGCCTCCTCTTTCGCAGATATTACAACCTCACAATATGAGGCGACTGCCTGCCAAGAGTCTTCACTCGCGACCATGTGGTTCGATCACACCCGGGAGTGACATCTGCCGTACCCCTAATGTAACGGCCATATTTTGCCGCTCGTCCTCCCTCGCCGGATAGTTTTCCAGCGCATGCTGGGCTGTGTCAACAGTTCATCTGTAATGGTGACAGCTGTCAGTCGGGTCACGGCGAATCTGACACAGTTACATACCGAAGCAGCCGTGTCTGAACAACTTTCGCGATTTGAACTCATTTTTATAGATTACTACGCAAGACTTTTCCCGATGAAATTTAATATTTTATAACCACTACATATTAATTAGGTTGCACAGACCGTGGTGTTGAGCAAATTGCTCGTACTCTCCAAAGATAGATAATAAAATATTAAAATTTATTCCGATAAGTCCGCGAAGTAATCTATAAATATTTCAAATATTATTTCGTTAATATCCATTTGGAACATGAATGACCCTAATTCGAATGAATTTTGAATTATGGCTAGAAGAGGCCGAGTAAATCGTCTCGTGTCATCGTTCAAATTACTCGAATAATTTTGCCCGTATTCGAATTTCAAAGTAATTTAGTGTATTTATCGATATAGCCCAACTTCCTAAAATTTGAATCCGTATTAATAATAAAATTTATGTGTGAGTGATGTTTATAAAAGTATACATTAAAATTTTTCCAAATTTGAATTAAGTCATTCGAATATCGTTAGTTAGTTAGTCGAAATCAATATTTTTAGATTATTTAAATGATTGATATTACAACGTAATGATACCATTCGCAGGGCGGCGGTGCAGCCAAGGTAAAGAAATGTAGAGCGACATGAGTTTTAAATTAGAAATTGCGCATACACGCGGCATGTTGTATGTTTAGCACAGCTATGAAATGTATCGTTCTTATAGTGGCTGAAATATTAGTTTATTTTTCCACTGTAGGCCAAGGATCTTTGCCAATGTAGCAGAAACTGGTTGATTTTAATCCTTACCATTTTCCATATATTTTCCTATTTACGTATTGAAATGGTTCCGTTATTTTTCCTTCAAATGAAACCATGACGGGAATATGACGAATTTGTAATTATACCGCATTCTTACCCTTAGCAGATTTATTGTGATGAGCTTTTGTGTGTAATAAGCACGTGTGTCATCTGACACACATATCGACACGTGTATAAAGCGATTGTGTTTAGGCGTTACACCAATGCTTCGATTTCTTATAGAAAATGCTTCGAATTGTGTGCCTTAGTTCATATTTTATATATAATGATGCTGATTCTGATGTAATGAAATTTATCCAAATTTAGTCCCTCCCTATCTCTTTCCCATGTCAAACGCCAAAACGAGATAACCACAATTTTGGTGCAGTCAGTTTCGTTTAGGAGCGTCAAAATTATTTAGACGCGATCTCGAAACATACAGACTAAAGAAAGACGCAAAAACACAACATTTTTTTGAACCGTTTGACAGAAACGTAGGTAGGTACTCGCTATAAATGTTTGCTATCTCGTTTTGGCGTTTGACATTAGAAAAAAATAGACAGGGACAAAATTTAGTTTAGTTCTGTTACAACAGAATCAGCACCGTTATAATTTAAGATAAATTTTTTATATGACTCATACGTCAAATATTAAAATATCCGAGTAAACGCACTTGGATATGAATCGTCATTGAAGATTTGTCATTTGTTAGCCTTCGAAAATTAAACTTTATATTTGACATATGACTCGGTATGTTATTTTGACATAAATTATCACTAGTAAACATTATGGAAGGCAACGGTAAACTTGACGCAATAAGGCAATTGACTCATTATATACTAACTGAAAACTCTCTCAGACCCAAATGAGATTTATTAATAGTTACTTAGTCATTATTGCGGTGAAGGTGAACGGCCCAATTTTACGACATTGGATTTGAACACATGTGATGATATCAAATTATACCGTAAACAATTATTATATATTTGATTGTTATTTAAATTGCATTAGTTTTAATCGCGTTTGTTTTAACAGACTATTGTAATATTACATATATAATATTACATTGTAATATTACATATACAGAATGGTTATTTTATTTATAATAATTTTGTAGTGCAAGTTCTTAAAATCAATGATATTTTATAATAATTTTCTTAAAAAATCTTTTGACATTTAGGACGAGATTTCGAGATTTAGGTTTTTGCAAGAAATTACAAAAATAAGAAATTTATCATTTTTATATATTTTAATATATAATAAAATATGATGACATGGATATTTATGACAATAATAAAACACCAATATATTTTTTGAAGCTAAACCTTAATATAAGGACCTGAAATATTAAAAAAAAAGTGATATATAAATAAATATACTCATCATAGTTCGATTTCATATAAAAATGTTATCGTTTACTTCCATAAAAACTGTTGTACTTACTTAATAGAAGGAAATTTGTATATAGTAATATTTATTATTGTTAGTGCTTGTAATAAATAATAATAAATAATAGTGCTTATAATGGTCATTATAATGTGGTTTACTTCACGCTCATCTCTAATTACATTTGAGATATCTTACTGAAAGTCCTACTTTACACACATAGTACAAACTTTCGGCCATTGGAAATTGTATGAAATTGGAAATGACGAACATTTTACTTTGTCAATTACGTTAATATTTAACCATTATAGTTTGTTATATATTTATTCTGAAGAATTTTCATTCAGTTTTATTTTGAAAAAAAAAAATTTCAGATTATTTTTTAAGCTTTTTTAAAATTGTAACACTTTTCAGGATATCTTTCAGGGTATAATTTAATTTATAAGACTGTAAATACAATATTGCCTATTACATGCCTGTACAATATACCTGTCAATTTACTTTTGTAAACTTGAATAAATTAAATTAGCATAAATTACCAGTAAATCACCATACAGTTAAGCAAATTATATTTAAATTACCAGATGGTTAAATATCATCAGTCACACAAACATTTATTCCGTGTGGAAATAAAATTGACGACATAGTTAATATTACATTTGAAATATTGTAAATTAAATTATACCCTGAAAGAGCTCCTGAAAAATGTTATAATCTTATCAAGACATGAAAAATAATATTTGGTGTAAATTTTTGAAAATTTCAATTATATAGAATAAATTTTTTACAATAAATGTCGAACTAAATATTACGTAAGCGGATGAGTTGCTGAAGTACATCACTAAAGAATATTATTTTTATCTAATTTAACTCATTTAATTTTACAGAAAAAACCAGACTGGTCGAAGGGCAAACCAGGAGATCAAAAGGTAAAAGAGGAAGAGGTTGAGGCATGAAGTTTTTATCCCCACCTATAAGACCTTTAATCGCCAGCAATTGTTAATAACTGTCAGTATGTGATATACCTACTTTTACGTGGTAAACCAGTCATCCCATAGGGTTACCATCAACATTACTTCCATTAAATTCCGTGTATCGTCGATGTTGGTTTATTACAAACACCATTTCGGACATGTCAAAATAATTTTTATAATTATTTATATATTAAATAATGTTTTTATAAGATATGTTTAATAAAATTAATTTTCTGTTCTGTATTACATGTTGTGTGCCTCATTTATGTGTCCTGTTGTCCCCTTTTATCCTGTAGATTCCTTATGACTCCGTATTTTAGTAGATTAGTCCATATCGGTGTAAATTCTGCTGTAACTCAATTAAATTTACGCTCTCCGTATCTCTTTCTAATGTTAAACGCCAAAACGAGATAGCATCAATTTTGGTGCTGTCATTTTTATTTGGACATCTCAAAATTAAGTTCTACATACAAATTTAGACGTGACCTCGGAACATGCCTGCATGCATGATTGTATCTTTAATCGCAAATACGCGTTTTTGTACCTTTTGACAGAAATGTAGATTGCTACTACTAAAATGTTTGCTAACTTATTTTGGTATTTGGCAATAGAAAAAGATAGGGAGAGCATAAATTTAAGTCATCAG
>WUAW01038581.1:0-27896 GCA_017165845.1 Thaumetopoea pityocampa | reverse complement strand
CTTAGCTTGGGGCCAGAGGACGTTGTGTGAAATGTCCATGAATATTTATTATTTATTATTATTATTATTATTATTGACACTATCGTTGAATAATACCACTTTATGTCTTTAAAAGTATAACTTATAAAGACATAAAGTGGTTCAATGATTCCGCTGCACAGATCTAGCAACCTAGAAGGTAAGTTAAATTGGGTTATTAGCAGACTATGTATTTATTATATTAAGAAGGCAAACGTTATATTTTTAAGAAAAAAAACTGATAATCGTATGGCCTACTAGGTTTCGTGTAAAATAAAATATTCCGAAATAAGATTTACAAAAAAGTCCGTAAACCTATGTATTTTTACTCGAGCTCCCGTACCATAATGGCGACTACTGAAATTGAGATCAGTCTCTATCTTCAGGTCTACTTGACCAGTTTTGGTGAAGTGTTTAAATCGGAATAGTACACTTAAGAATGCAATAGTATTACCAAAATCTACACACTGATTTTTGCGTAAAGCTTGAACAAACAAACAAACAGACTTTTCGTCATGAACCTCCTGCTTAAAAAGGAGGGGTTTGCCGTAATGTTCACGCTTGCCAGGCGTCTTGGAGATCGCTGTAGATTTTTATTCAAAAGAGGATAACGCTGCTGCCCAATAATCTGGCACATCCCTTAGCTGGCTCTCACAGCAGTCACCGGAAGAAATAAAAATATAAATATACCAATATAACAGATGTAAACTTCAGAATGAATATTACTAATTAATCTAAATATTTATTATTTAAGAAATAGTTTATCTACTCTAAACAGTCATATTGTACCGACAATCTATGAACGAATAGGATTCTATGATTGAGTCTCGGTGGAGACTGATTAACATTTTTTTTAGATTAACATTTTTTTTTACTATAATTACCGATACATTTTATTTAACTATATTATCTTTATTAGCTAAGGAGTTTTTACCCCGTCAAGTAATTTTGCGATGGTCCGTACAACATTTATTTAATCATATCCTCGTTCCTTTAAACCTTTGCGGACGGAGCCGCTCGACGGGTGAGCGTCACTGTGGACGACAGGTATTGGAGCGCGCACTAAAGAAAATATTCACGTCACGCGTTTCCATTATAATAACTAAAGCTTTATTTAAATAAGTTTTTTCATAAAATCTAACAAAATCATAAACAAACAAATTTAGTCGTGTTTACATATGAGACGTTTTATATCCTTGCTTTATGCGGTTATAGTTCAAAACAATCACCCGTGTGCAAGGTCGGCTTGGTGTTGTCAGATTCAAAATGGGACTCATCTTTACTGTCACTATTGAATGCATTTATCTTTAGATCTTTTAGCCATCGTATGTCAGGTGTTATAAAATATAAAATATCCGGAAAACTTTACAGATTTCTCCAGTAGTGACACTGAAATACTGACTCGACAAACTGGAATTCATTCTGACCCTACCATGGTCTTGCGTAAGTTTACATTATGCGGAAGATAAGACTTCATCGTTCAAAACTCTCTAATTTCATTGAAAGGCAACCTCTAAGGCTAGTATACCCATGCGTATCTTATCGTTTACGACGACAGACGTATGCCAGCCGCAGCGCGAGAATTTGGCCGATATATCCGACACTCGTCCGCAAAGGGTTAAAGAACGTCAGGGGTTTAGTAAAGTTCAAAATAGATACAATCATTAGAGGTGGATGAAATGGGGATTTTTAGATACAAATATTTAGAGAAGTACAGAGAAAAGTTGACTAAGCTACATTTACAATATCCGTATTTGTGCTAATTCTATTGTAACAAATTTAACTAAATTTAGAATCTCCCTATCCTTTTCTGATGCCAAACACCAAAACGGGATAGCAAATATTTTTAACGAGTACCAATCTACACTTCTGTCAATAGGTACAAAAAATGTTATATATTTTCGTATCTTTAGTCGACATGTTCCGAGATCGCGTCTAAATCTAAATGTAAATCTTAACGTAATAAAACGTCTCTAAATGAATTGATGGCACTAAAATTGTAGTTATATCCTTTTGGCGTTCGATATTAGAAAAAGCTAAGGAGAGTCTAAGTTTAGTGAAATTCTGTTACAATAAAATTACCACCATTGAGTTATGTTCGTTTAATTAAATATTTGGAACCCTTAGATTTTCTTGCATCACCGTTACGTCTGACGCTGAAGTTTCCGGTGTAGTTTGAGGTAGTTTAGATGTTCCAGAACTAGTTGGCATACGAGTATTCGTTGAAAACTGAACTTTTTCTAGTCGATATAGTAGCGCGCAGTGAAATTTACTTTTCTAAAGTTAAACTTATCAATTAGGTCAAGTGTATTATAGATTTTTGTTTAAATTTATATTGAAAACCCTGACAAATGCTGTGGTTAATATACATAAAGGTATTGTTAATCAGAGTCATAAGCTAATCCGAAGGTATTATTATTTAAGACTTATGACGTTTGATATCCAACAAATATAAAAAGATCAATCTTAAAAATAATTACATCATTGGGACCTTAACGTCGGAATAGAACACTCTGCAATGCTGTATTTACCATCTACATATATTTCACGACTGATTAGTTCAGAGGCAGTGATACTGATTTCTTTGCCAATTGGCCTCGAGTTCGAATTCTGATGGAGGAACAAACTTTATGCGATGACGACGAATGTTTATACCCGAGTCATGGATGTTTATCTATATATGTATTAACATTTCTCTATATGAGTATGTATATCATTGTCCAGTATCCAAGATATAATCATCATCATCTCCAGTCCATATCGTCCCCACTACAGGGGTAAGGACCTCCCCTGATTAGGAGGGGAATTAGACCATAGTCTACCAGGCTAGACTAGTGCGGGTTGGTAGACTTCACACACCCATGCGGGCATGCAGGTTTCCTCACGAAGTTTTCCTTCTCCGTTGAGTACATTAGTGTCTACAATGTAGATCGTACATGAATTACAATTAATAACTCAGTGGTACGGGACCGGGATTCGAACCGACGACCCTTCGATCGTAAGCCGTGTCTAAAACCACTACACCACCAATACACTCAATGCACCCAAGACATAGGGAATTTTAATTTGAGGCTAGATCAACGTTTGTGAAATGTGTCAACAATAGCTAATATATTTATTTAATAAATGTTTCGTCCGCCGTGTAATTTGGGTTACACTGGGGCTCAAGAAATTTTGGACCTGTTTTGTACAGTGACATTATGGTCAACGACAGACTGGTCCGACAGTTTCCATATCCTCCGTTATTCGTTCATTTACCCTTCAGCACATGTAAGCGCTCATTTAATATGCCCCTACAACTACCTATTTAGGGACTTTATTCTTGATCGATTTAATTTTAAGTAATGCGCTGACTGGCTATTTTTAGTAGTGGTTGACTCAATTTTTTATATTAGTTTTATCAACAATTTATGAAATATACAATCTATAATATAAATACTTTAATATATCAGTTCAGTAATAATTAAGTTAAAAAATCTTTCAAATTGGTAATGAGGGTTATCGAATTACAAAAAAGGATGCATATACTGTTTTATCGTGTGACTGCAATTATAGTGCGGGGATGTGAGAGAGATAGCAAGATGTTCCCATTACGCCCCTGCTCTTTTTTATGCCCATTTTTAAAATATTAATTACTACCTCTTTTTATCACTAATTCCGGTACGATGTTCAGAGAAAAGTTTCTTTTTAATGGTATTTGATGTTGCGTATCTTATACTATTATAGAAGAGTTAAATGTCAAATTTTGTAAATCAATAATATTAAAAAAATAACCTCTCAAATCGACTAATTAAGGGCTTCTGAAACCGAATCCGTCAATATTTATTTGTTTGTTCTAGCATCACGCAAAAACCAGCGGGTAGATTTTGGTTAAACTATTACAGTCTTAAAGGTACTATTTCGACTTAAATACGGCGGCATGTTTCATCAAAATCAGTCCGGTAGAATTGAAGATACAGCTTGATCTCTGTTTTAGCAGCCGCCGTTAAGGTACGAGTGGTCAAGTAAAAGTAGTTTAAGGCGATTTATATAAATTTATGATTGTGTCGGGATTTACCATGTAGTGGAAAATGGACATTCACGCGAGCGGAGCCGCGGGCAAAAGCTAGTAAGATATTATAAAACATGAAACCTAGGAAACAATCCTATTGTAACTTATATATTGCGAATGAGTGTGGCATGGTATGTATAGTGGGGCATGGAATACATATACGGAGGCAACTTCAAGCATTAGCAAATCTCGCATCTATTAATATCCACAGATGAATACCTTTATCAGTATAATCTTTAGTACATATTAGTCCACATTATAAAGGCACGCTCCTGTGTTAATATTAACGTCACACCATATCTTCCCGTAAATGTTGTAAGAACCAGTTAAGGGGATGTACCAGGATACTGGGCAACAGCGTTATATAGTTATTCAATCAAAATCTACTGCGATCTCCGAGAGGTCTACCAAGCATGGAGATTATAGCAAATCCCTACTATTTATGGAGGAGGTCCATGTCCAGTGACTTCCAAGTGTTGATGATGATAGGGGCACGGAGTTCCCTTAATCAGTCTATCGGGCTGTCCTGGTTGGTTGGTAGACTTTGCACACCCATACGGGTATACAGGTTTCCTCACGAAGTTTTCCTTCTCCGATGTGATGTCTATAACGTAGATCGTATATGAATTTGAAATAACCCATGATTCAGGAACGAGATTGGGCGACATTTTTGATTGAGAATCGTGTCTAGTACCACTAGATCACCAATGTACAGATGAAAATAATCCTTCCATATTAAAAGAGGTTATTTGCCATACTATAGCGAGATGAATATGACTCAAAATGACGTTAATGATTACGTCACAGTGGCAGTATCGGAAAAGGGAAGATCTTCCGACCAGACGCGTGTTGTCGGTCGGAGCCTGCCACTGCCCCGATGATTGATATCGGGACATTGTATATACGCTAAGTCGCTATCAAACTTTATTTGCGTGATTCACACTTTTAATATCGACACTCAAGAACTGCGCCATCTGTTGAGGGCGCGTTGTACTATGTTATGAAGTAAGTCGCCACAATATTCCCCCCACTTGCCAGGAGACATCGCGATTACAGTTACAGAACGTTGATGCAACATGGTAGCTAGCGCGAACTGGTTTATTCCGGTTTTAGTCACTGTGTGAACAAACACTACTGCAAACGCCAAAACTTCTCCAAGCTGATTTATCTGTAGATCGAACTGTTGTTGAGCTTTAAGCCTATTGTTTACACAAATACACGGTAAGTTATTATCCGTCTCTTTCTGAAATCAAATAAAGCTTTGAGACAACATATGGCTTATTTTTAAAACTAAAAGTTTCATTGTATTAATGACGTCATTGCTTACCAGTACAGTTCATCGCTTATTTTTGAAAATATTGTAAATTCTTCATTTCACTTATTAAATTCATCTTTTATTAATTCTGGTTGCAAAGTACACATAATTTTCTATGATGAACACATTTTTTCATAACCGAATAAAAAACACATTATCGTTATGTCCGTTAATTAAAAAGTTTTTAAATTTTAACGATTATTAGTAAATTTACAGTTATGAAAGTAAACCTCTATATATTAAAAAAAATCGTATAGATATAGAATTTTTATTTTTGGTGTGATTTTTTTCTTAGTATTTAAAATATTTTTTATAATTGGTAATTATCATATTAGTTCAGGCCTAAAGGGGGTAGCAGACAATTTGCTTGACAAATAATTATACTCTCAACTTTAAAACGAATTGCTTATAGATAAGCTTTATAGAATGTTCGGATAAAATTGGGATGGATATATCCAATTGTTTTACCGGGCATAATGAATAGAGTCAAAATTAAAATAGATTTTAATTTTATCATCATTTTTTTATCATCGATTTTAATTGTATCACTATTATTTATTAACCTTTATTTATATAATTTATATATAGAAATATTAGTTTTCCGAGTCCTGAGTTTGAATTCCGAGAGGGATGTGATGAGCACAAATATTTGTATCATAATCATGGACGTGTTTATCTAATATTGAAATTTTAATTTAAAATTCATTATTGCGAACATAGGTAATTATAAGTATTAGAATATATTTTTTATTTATTTACATTATATACGGACAGTAATAATAAAGTATTAATTAACTTAAAGCTATAAATATTCTAAGAAGGGTGCTCTCTTGTCGGTCAGTAGGGTGTCCATTACGCCGGCCGCATTTCCTCGTTGTATAGCTATAATTGAAATTAAACTTAGTACAGTTATATTCAGCCATGTTGACATGAATAATTATAATTATAGATCATTATTTCAAAATTATTGAACTTGTTCGCTACAGACTGTATAGATATAGATGTATAAAAAAGTATAATGAAATTTAATTGTCTAGTTCGGTTCGTTTCTGGGTCCCTGCGCCACCGCAGGTATAGACAGCATTCGAGACTTTACCATAACGAAAGCTGCGGTGCCGTGGAACATTTTTGTAGGAAATATTTCATATTTTTTGTAGTTATCGTTTAATTTATAGTAGATTAGTGAACGCTAATGCGTAGAGGGTATAGGCAGGGATGTTAGTATGGATAGTCACAGTTTGATAACTCATTTATAGTAGTACATTTTAAGATAGTTTAAACTTTAACATTAGTCACGGGTTATCATGTTGAAATGTTTCCATCTAGCGCCCCCTATATATGTTTTGATATTATTTACAGATAGTTAATAGATAGAAAATGTTATAATTCGTTTGCTTAATTAAATAATAAATAATAAAATAGAAAATAGTATATAGGGAACATAGTGTAGTAGATTCAGGTAGTTCGAAATCTTGTGATAGGCAGAGAGTACACAATTAGAAAGGGACAAAAGAAAATGTGAATCACATAGTGGGTAGACCATAGACGTAATTTATTACGTCTATGGGGCAGACAAAGATTAATAGAAATGTTTTGTACTATGCTGATCCTGTTTAGGGATAGATTAGTAATATGTATTAATTTATAGTTTCCTAATACTCTGAGTATTAAGCAACTATAGATTGGAACTAGATCAATGTGTGTGAAAATGTCTAGAATATTATATTTAAAAACATATATTTTGCTATTAACATTGTAATAAAGCTTAGCATTAAATACTGATATATGCTTGCGATATATGCATGGATATTAAAAAAATTGACAAATTTGAAGATATCAGCGATTTAATTTTTATAGGAAAGCGAGGCACAACCTGCAGCTCCAGCAGGAGAAGCTCCACCTGAAACTGCACCACCGGCAAATGGAGCTGAAGGGGCGCCTGCTCCTGAAGGGGCACCCGCACCAGCTGAAGGAGCACCTGCTCCAGCGGAAGGAGCTCCTGCGCCAGCGGAAGGAGCTCCTGCGCCAGCGGAAGGGGCTCCTGCGCCAGCGGAAGGGGCTCCTGTGCCAGCAGAAGGGGCTCTTGCACCAACGGAAGGGGCTCCTGCACCAGCGGTAGCGGCTCCCGCGGCAGTTGAAGGAGCACCTGCACCCGCTGAAGGTGCACCAGTAGCAACTGTCGCACCTGCTGATGGTACACCCGCACCTGTATCCGCAGAAGGAGCAGCACCTGCACCCGCTGCGTCCCCTGTAGATGGTGCTCCCGCAGCAGCACCGCCGCCTGCAGCGGCAGCAGAAGGTTAAACACTATATCATATTATTAACTCGGACGAAATTGCAGGTCGCAGCTAAAACGAAACCTTTAATATTATATATTATTAGTGGTAATTCTGATGTAACAGAACATAACTATATTTAGTTTCTCCTTATCTTTTTCTAATGTTAAACGCCAAAACGAGATAAAAAATTTTGGTGCTGTCACTTTCGTTTAGACACATAAAAATTAAAAGATTTAGACGAGACCTTAGAACATACCGACTAAAAATACGCAAAAACGCTACATTTTATTTAACCCTTTAACAAAAATGTATGTTGGTACTCGCTATAAATGTCTGTTATCTCGTTTTGGCGTTTGAGATTAGAAAAAAATAGGGAGAGGCTAAATTTGGTTAAGTTCTGTTACAGCAGAATTAGCGCCATTATCTATTAGTTATTAATTATTACTTTTACATGTTTTTGATGGGCTTTTATTTAATATTTATTTATACTTCATACACTAAGCGCTCGTACGCACATATTCACCAAGAAAAAATTAGTTTAACTTGATTAATTCACGAAATAATGGCTGGAAAAATCTTTATATAAAACTATAATATCTATATATTATATAAAAATTGAGGACTTTGCAGCAAAGGAGGGGCAGATCCAAATTTTAGCCGTTAATCTTTTTAACTTTAAAAGATCGTATTTATTCTAAAACTTATTTATTTACCTTAAAATCTTTAGTAAAAGATGTAAATATGCATATATTATATTATAACTGTAAGACATAAGTGTATATATGTAACTGTAAGACATAAGTGTAACAATTAATTTTTAGACACACCTTTCATTTGAATACCCGAAAGTTTTGAAATTTGGACTTGCCTCCTTTTTGCTGCAAGGTCCTCTCAACTGGACGCTGATTCCGCGAACTTTTACCGATAATTGAACATACGACTTCCTAATAACACGAGACACACCACAAGTCCCGCAAAAGGTTGCTATATGAAATAACTGTGGATTGACAAAAACCAAATTTGTAATGTACAATATTACGAAAAAATAATCCGAAGTTTTTTTCGAGGAACACTTAACAGTATTTATCGAGTGTATTTCTCAGAAACTGTGAATGGGAACAAGCTGGGAGTATTACTCGAGCCCTTTTAATAAACAAATCCAGCAGTGTTTGAAATATAATTGGGGGGCATACTAAAATGTGGCCTAAAAACAAAACTGAGAGTTAAACTGCACGCGGTTTATACTCGAACATTTTCGATGGGCCGCTTTCGAGCGGCAATCATTTGTCTGTAGTTTCATGGTCAATGCCTAGATGGCATGAATTTCAACAAATTGTTTCAAAAAGGTCAATTTCGTAGCATCCTTAATCGATGAAAGTGTATGAAAAGATGTATGGATGTGGATGAAGCGAGAGAGGTGTGTTAAGATCACAGTATGTGGTGAAATGTGGTCTCTGCCTACCCTTATGGGATTCCGGCGTGAGTGTATGTATGTCATCATTATTAACATCATCAGTCCGTAGAAGTCCACTGCTGGATATGAGCCTTCATCTTAAAAAGGGGAGATTTGCCATAATCTGCACGCTTGGCAGGATTGAATGACAGGATAACGTTGTTGCCCATTATCTCGTTGCAATCTCACAGCATCCACAGGACGAAATGGAACGACATTATTATCATGCCGGCGCCACATGTATGTATATATGTATGTGTATTTACCCAAAAAATGACTTCTGTTTGCAAATGTCATTAATGTCACCAGGAGCGGTGCCCGCGGAGGGCGCGGCGACTGCGCCCGCACCCGCTCCGCCAGCTGAGGGTATGTTCACACAATTCTGATATTAGAAGCTATGTTCCATTTCATGCGCTATCATATTTGCGAAATCGTCCCGATAGTTTGTAACCTTATTCTAGACAAACCTCTTCTTTTTTATTTCTTTTATTTTACTGAGAACTGTCGCTATGACCTCGTAGTAGACGTTATAGTAGGTGTTTGAATGAAGGAATACAAATGTAAATTTTATCATACTAAATGATAAATTACTGTGATTCTTGAAATTACTTAAAATAATAAAATTAAATTTTAATGATCATAATAAAATTTCGTTGTTTGAATTCCTCATAAATTTTACAAAGTTAAATGCTTCAGCATAAGGATATGAAACAGAAGATGGTATAGTTATTACTTATATTTCTGATGTTATATTTTAATTTCAGATAGATACAATAAACCTATTTTTGAAAGTTATGATAGCGTAATAGATAAGGCCTCGTTCCAAATCTGCGAATAGAATAGTCTCGGGTTCAATCCTCTGTAGGCACGTAAAAATGTGGGTTCCAGTTGGTGTCTCAACAACACATTTGTTAGCAGGAATTGTGAGGGCTTATGGTGATGTGATGTGTGGCACCAGCATAATAATACCGTCACTCCATATCTTCCGTGGATGCTGTGGTAACCAGCTAAGGAATGTACCAGGATAATGGGCAGCAGCGTTAACCTGTAATACAATTTCCAGGGCGCCTGCCAAGCGTGGAGAATATGGCAAATTCCTCCTTTCTAAGGAAGAGGCCTATGCCCAGTTTTGGACTTCCACGGGCTGGTGAAGAAGAAGATGCTGATGTTATCAGATTGTAATCGATCATTCAAGTCCACCTCAAAGATGCATCTCCTGCAAAAAACAAAAAATCTTTGACGCAAAAGTCGCAATAATATTAGTTCGAGCAACAGTTCGAGACAATATTTTTGAATTATAAGAACAGACCATAAAGTTTTAAAATAATGCGGAAATATGGCGACTGAATCTAAAAACAAAGGAACAAAGTAACCACAAACATTAAAGGTGATGTTTATGGTTGCTACGAGTGTATCAAAGTGTAATGGATGGTTGGTAAACCAACCATCCATTACACTTAACTTCTTCTACATTACACTTGACTTCGTATCATACATTAATATAAATATTAATGTAATATAAACATTAATATAAATATTAATGTATGATACGAAGTCCGTACGATGCTTTTAAAAACTGGCAAGCTGAGACAACAGATTTCATTTTATGCCTCTCTCTTCATTTTCTGCGGGAATGGGGTTTTCAGTAATCCATATTATATTAGTTATTACGTAACAATTTATATGTTACTAAAGTAACGAGCTCACTTACACTAAGTGATTATGTTCATTTGTCCTGAATTATTAAATATTATTGAAGTGAAACTTCCTTGGGAGCGATGAGTACAACCTTTTGTGAAATGTTTCATGTAACGTTGCAAACGATAAGTTTCTAATGTCAAAAAGACAGAATGTAGGTACATCGCCAGAAAGGGAAAGAGAGAGAGAGAAAGAGCATTATATTATTTACGTTGGTGGGTTCGTTTTAGTTTAGAATATTTTCCTCTTTCTCTCTTTCTATGTCTTTTAGCCCTTATGATATATGTATTTACGAATCGAGGTTTAAACTGATATGGAATGCTCACTTCTATCAAGAGTACCGAGTTACGTGTCCTCAGGTATTTAAAGTGAAACTTCCTCTGACTTAATTAAGGTAAAATTTTAAGGTCATATTTGAGTGTAACGTTACAAATTAAATATTTCTGAAACAAGGATGTTTCACATCTGAGATCTCTTGTTTCATGTGTACTGAGTAACACACGCTCTTTTGTTACTTTCCTCTAGCTACCACAAATTAAATTTATACCTTTTTTAGGTACACCTGCGCCTTCAGCTCCTGAACCAGCTGAACCTGTTGATGCAGGTGATTGCCTGAAAGAGTTTTATAAAAATCTAGTACGATTAATTAATCTTGTAATATTTCACTACTGTTATTATTATGAGAACTACACGATTATTATTTTTTATTCCTATCTAAATTTTTATAATATTATTTTCTTTCTGTGCAGCACCTGCGCCAGCGCCTGCAGCTCCTCCACCAGTCGAAGGTACAATACCTACAACCTGACACATATTACAAAATGTTACACTTGCATGGATCATCACTATTACATTAATTCTATAATATATGTACATGTGCAGTATGCGTAGTTCCACCATGCTGTCCCAATGCGCGCTGCTAATCTTTTATTTAGTGTTTCTCAGTTATTGTTAGGACTTCAAGGATTGACGTTAAACTGCTGTTAGTGATTTCTGATTATTAGCAGTAGTCTAATGTCTATCACTGTAGTCACTTATTCACATCCCCTACTAAAAACAAATCCTGAGTATGTCGAGTTAATGTTAGAGTGAAAACTTTGTATGAATAAAAATAATGTACTTAAATTTTTCGCAGCTTCCGCCTAAGCCGTCCAAGAAGAACATTGCGATTGGTTGAAATATACAGCTGATCATCAACCCGCTGATACTGTTGGCCTTGTCAAGATTGACTTGTTGTTATTTTTATACATTTGCATCGTTATAATGTAGGTATACATTTTTAAATTTTTTATGTTTAAAAATAAAAATAAAATGTACATTTTTCACTATCTTTTAATTAGCCCATGTAAATTATGATACTTCATTTGGGTATTTCTTTTGAATTTATAATTTTTTAATTATAAGGTATGTTTCCATATTCTTCCGTGGGTATTATTATGAGAACTAGCTTATGAGGGGCATGATTCTGGGAAGAAAATTAAAATAAACATCTATCTCCTATCTCTAAAATCTATGATCTAAATCTACCTTTTATGGAGGAGGGGTGGGTTGATGATTTGGAAATAATAAAAAATAGACTGTAGACACCAATGTACGTGTAGACACCAATGTACTCAACGGAGAAAGAAAACTTCGTGAGGAAACCTGCATGCCCGCATGGGTGTGTGAAGACTACCAATCCGCACTAGGCCAGCGTGGTAGACTATGGCTCAATCCCCCTCCCAATCAGGGGAGGTTCGTGCCCCTGTAGTTGGGACGAATGAGGACTGGGGATGAATAATAAAAAATATTCATATAATTTATGCCATAACACTTCACCCTACTAATGTCTAATAGATATCTGAGACGTAAAAAAAACACAACCTGTGTTGGTTATACACGAATCAAATACAAAAATACTACATATATATAAAAAAAAGAAAAAGTGATGATGGGCGCGCGATGACCTCACTGCGTGCTGAAAAAACGCAGTGTGGTCATCGCGCGGCACATCGCGCGCCCATAAATCTCTTTTTTTATATATATGTGGTAATGTCTAATAGGGTATTTTCCAAATTTTCGGCTTAACACTTTAATTTTCAAGCCCCAAAAAAATTTTCATCGAAGAAATATAAATCACCTTTATATAATAACATATTTGTTAAACGCACATTTATTAATGTGCGTTTATCTGTCTGTTTATTATCCCTTCAAACAGGATATTTTTCTTGTTCTTCTTATTATTTGTACGTGACGAAAAAAATATGTTTTGAATCATCATCATCGTAATTACAAAATTATTACAAGAAAATTGTGATTTTCAAACGGTTTTTTTTTAATAAAAGTTTTTTTTTCACTAGATAGTTGACACATTTCTATCTATTATCCTAGTAAAAGTAGGCAGAAACGTACGCAGTTGTTTAACATTAACATTTCGTCAAGATATTTCCAAATTAATGGGCAAACCTATCGCCATACTTCAGGTACAAATTTAATTTCCCCACACGTTGTTTTTCATTCAAATAATAATCGTACAAATATAATGAATACATTGACTGTAAGCAAGTATAAAATACAAGCCAGGATCAAACTTAGGATCATGGTAACGTAATGCTTAACGCTGGTATACTCGATTATCAGTACAAATATTCTGTAAAAATACAACAATGAAACTTGATATGTGATATCATAGTTATGTACATAACCTAGTATAGAAATAAACAATAACTGTTAGTAAAAAAATTAATAATATTCAGGAAATCGACATCATACCTGTTACGTAGATTTATTCAACATTTTAATCAATCAAAATAATAAAATATATGTAGTAAGTTTTGATTACTTTGAAGTAAAAATAAAAAATAAATTCAAACGTAACTCAGCGAAAGGAAGCGACAGATGGAAGGGAGATGAAAGAAAAAAAGTGGGAACTGTATAGGAGTAGAACTCACTGAAAGAAGCTTAGGTGAAGAAAAGTCTTATCATTAAACTTCTCTACAAATATATAATGTCTATTCAGTAATAAAATTAATCTAGTGGGTTAATTTAAAAATAAAAATGATTATATAAATTTTCATTATATAAGAGTTTTGTATTTTTAGACACCGTTGGAAAATACCGTATTAAGGTTGATTTTGTGTTTAAGCCCAGTTTAAACATCGACGTTTATTTAAATAAATTTAACAGTACTTTGTCTACCCTTTATTTCCCTGTGCCTAACATTATATGTTACAAAGGGTTAATAAAAAAGATTTAGATTGCCGAGTGAAACCTCCGGGTCGGAATCACCTCCAATTATCTCTCGTTCGCGTTAGCTCCAACCCTGTGGCGATAACGAATCGCCAACATTAAGTTTAATTGAAATGGGACACTTTGTTGCAAAGAAATTCGTTTTTTTTAAACAGCATTTTTAGTCTGTTTAAACAATTAATTTTTGTCATGTAATTTTAACACCAGGTGGAGGAAAAGCTTAAAGAATCAAATTTTGCCAGTCAAACAAACCTATACCTATAAATCACATTATGCTCTGTGTCTTATTTTCACATTTTCAGATTATAAATAGTTTTACCTAACAGTACCAAAAGAGTATACTGTTTTTAGCTTGTATGTAATTGTGTTTTAATTTCTTTATTCCGCCATACTTTTTAATCGCTCAAATCTATTGAAAGTAGATAGTGTATGATATCATTAGAATTTTTATATTATCGCGAATGATAATTAAAAAAAATAAAATCTCGATTATAACCGTGTTGTCCCAGTCTCTTCTAAATAAGAGCAATTAGTAAGCAAAATGTGATAACTAACCGTTATCTGGAATTGTATTTTACGATAACACTATTCAACACTATTTCTTGTATATTATCTTCGTAAATTATTTTCAGTCATTAATATCTGTGAATTAATTATCTATGTAAAAAATTGTCCTACCTATACTACCTATGTTAATGAATTACCTATTAATTAATTTCCTATACTACCTATGTAAAGAAATGTCATTAAAGAAAAAAATTAATTTAGCTTGTATGTTAGGTAAATATCATGAATCTAATGAAAAAAAATGTCTATCTGTCCGAACTCAGAAACTATTAAATCTATTGAGATTGAATACTGGCCCTGGAATTAGTCAGTTTTTGTGTCAATATACCTGTAACTTAAAAAAATTTAGAAATGTTTCTATATCCGGTTAAAGTCGCGGGAAATGCTAGTAAAATAAATGAATGGCACGTGTCACAGGTACGCGAGTCCTCAATTTGATCCACACGGAAGAAGCCAAATACAATTGATTGTTATTTCCTAAGTCACGTCGTACACATATGTTTGACAAAGTAAAAAAATCTTTCTGCGATATCTTTACTACGTACATTTTTTTAGTCTTACAAAATGCTGTCGATGTTTACAATGGACATCAATAGAAAAGTGTCATGTATTGCTATTTGTTGAAATTATAGGAATGTACCGTTAGAAAAATAAATAGGGAGATATAATGTACTGCTAAAAAAACAATAGGAAAATTAATATATCACCAGAAAAATCAATAGAAATACGTTACAGCATCATCGTCATATTCAGCCCGTGTACGAGTAAGTCTAGTGCGTATGTCTAGCAGACATACGGACATACAAACGTACATACATATTTCTAGGATTGGCCAGTAAAAAAAGTTGTCAATGAAAAAAAAATTAAATTTCGAATAAAGAACTCTGGAAAGCTCTAGATGTATCAAATTCATATGTCATTTGTATTTACAAATTAACGGCAATTTAAAAAGTTACATATCGTGGGTTGAAATGAATTTGACTACAGAATAATATCGCTCCATGATTTATTTATTGAGACTTTCGTTGTGGTTTTAATCAACAACTATGTTATGATAGACTTCGATTGACATTCCATGATGACGCCCCATCTCGTGCCACTGCTTATAATTGGTTTAATAAATTTAATCGTGGTCGAAGCAATCTCATTGAAGATTTGCGCGAAGGACGTCCTTCGATGTTAACCACTGAAGATAACGTGAGCGCTGTGCAGCTAATGATAAAAGCTGATAAAAGAGTAACATATCAACAGAACCGAACAAGTTTAGACTTTGGTATGAGTCAAGGCAAAAAGTCTAATGCGAACATTTAGGCGTCAAAAGCTTTGCATCAGATGGATATTTCATAATTTGACGGAAGGTCAAAAACGCTGTCGCTTGGATTGGTGCCGGGAAATGCTTGAAAAGTATAATGGAACTGACTCAAATGCTAGGTTTGATATCGTCACAGGTGATAAAAGTTGGATATATTGTTATGAGCCCGAATCCAAAGCACAATCTGCTCAATTGATGTTTCTATTCGAAGATTTGAAACAAAAGTAAGGAAGAGCAGAAGCCAATGAAAAAAATGATTGCCTCATTCTATGGACGAACGGATTATTTCAAATAATTGCATTAGACGAGAAAAGAACTATTACTGCGGATTAGTATGTCAATCATGCTTACCAGTTGTCTCAAAAAATGTTCGACAGCAGCGCCCGTAAAACAGGGCTCCTTCATCATGACGATCTTCGTCAGATTGATAATCGAATATTTGTCTATGAAAAGTGTAGAATTAGTGAGTGATTCTCCTTACAGTCCCAACCCTGCACCTAATGACTTTTATTAATTCCCTAAAATAAAATATAAATTCAGAAGAATTAAACTACCGGATGCGTGCAGCCGAAGATCGAGCTAATTGGCGCGCCTTGGCAGAGGTATAAGTCCAACAGTGAAGTATCACAGGCTGATAACAGTGATGATAATGATGAGGGGAATTAGCTTTATGAACCCAGAAGATGCTGTGACTGCATTCGTAAAAAAGTGGAAAAGATTCATAAAGAAGAGTCGGCTTATTGCTTCAGTCAATGGTTCCATCACTACGACAGTGATTAGAAAGGAACGAAGACTACTTTGAAAATTAAAAAAAAAATATATTAAAAGGTTACATATCATTCGGTTTTTGATTTTCTAAGAACCGTTAGAGTGACGCTCGTACTATTTCACAAAAGTGAAGGATTTATAATCTGGCGTACTGATATGTTGGAGATCAGTTGGTCAAATTGCAGGGTAACACATTGCTCATTATTCAACTCGGTTGATGAACTGGAAGAGAGATGGAGTTGCGTTATTATTTGGCCAAAGCTACACAGCATAAAGAGAAACTTATTGAAGCGTGGAATTGAAAGAATGGGGCGCAGTGAGTTAATGATACTCAAAACGTTCAGTTTCAACATTACTTTTACATTCATCCTACTCTCGTATAAATGCATCATTAGATATTTCTGTTATTGTAAATATCGAAAAAGTTTTTTTTTCAAATATCTCATTTATACATGTATGTGTCATCGTCATCACATCAGTCCACAGATGTCTAATGCTGGATGGCCTCTAATGATTATCCACTCAGCATGCACCACTGATGAACACTGGTCTGCATCCACCGATTGCGCGTAACCTTAACCGCTTAACTTGTGCGCTCGAGTTAATTCGAGCGCTCCAAACAGGCCAAACTGCGCACACTCGAGATATTTGAGCGACGTTATATTTTATGCTACTATAATTTTTCACACTCCAATATAATCGACAATTGCAAATAACAATGTGAAAGCTAAGAAAAAATATCGTTTTACTGATATTTATAATTTAATTAGGATCGTAACCTATAATCTTATTTATTAGAATATAAAATATAGCCTTTTTCCATGGAACAAAATTGTCCACCAAAAGAAAATTTAAATCAGGAACGGTATCAAATGGAAACCTTTGAGGATTTGAATTTGGTTGGACATTGCTTATCTCTTTACTTTTTACATAAAAAAAATTTGCTTTTTTTTTTCAAAAAATCTGGGCGTTAAGGGGTTAAGTATGAACAGTTCATCGGTCGTCCTAGTCGAGGCCGACCCGCACTACACTTTCGGTTAGGGGTCACCAACACTTTATGATTCCAAGTTCTATCGGTTCATTCATACGTCGTTTATGTAATTACTTAGAACACAGGCTTTGAACACACTGAATATGTCACATATGTTCTGAAAACTACCCAGTGAACATTTTATTAGTAAACAGTTATTGACCCCGGCTTCGCTTGCGTGACGTTTTAATATTCTATAACTCATTTCAGACGATATTCAATATATGTATTAAATATCAAGAAAACCTTGATTTAATTAAGTTACAAACATGTTTATTTTATTATATGTATCATTTCAAATAAATATGCACAGATAATAGAATAGATAGAATAGGCTTAGATTATGAGTAATTGTTTCCAATATTTGATTTTTAACATTATTTTTTACGAAATAGCAAATACCATTTAAAACAACCTTTATATGAGTATCGGAATTAATTGCAAAAATGAGGTAGTAACTAATATTTTAAAAAATGGGTATAAGGAAGAGTTACCCCCCACTATTAAATTTGAAAGGTGCTTAACTTACTTATTACTAAAGTGATTTATAAAAAAAATCTATTTTAAATTGTAAATAGCATGAGTTGTTGATAAAATTAATATAAAAATAGAGTCAATTATCCTATTGCACCACCATATCTATTATAGCTATGAATATAAAGGTTGTCTGTAAGAGATCGCGTATTGCTATAAGACCGCCCAGTGTACACATTCTATTTCTCATTTATTATGTTGGTATTTTTTTATATTGGTGTGTAATAAAGAGTGCAATGCTGGTGTAGTGGTTTTAGACACGGCTTACAATCGAAGGGTCGTGGGTTCGAATCCCGGTCCCGTACCACTGAGTTATTATTTGTAATTTATGTACGATCTACATTGTAGACACCAATGTACTTAACGGAGAAGGCAAACTTCGTGAGGAAACCTGTATGCCCGCATGCGTGTGTGAAGTTTACCAACTCGCACTAGGCCCGCGCGGTAGACTACGGCCTAATCCCCCTCCTGATCAGGGGAGGTCCGTGCCCCTGTAGTGGGGACGATATGGACTGGGGATGATGATGATGAAAGAGTACTACTTTATTCTATTCTATCCTTTATAATAATGTTACGGTCTTCGTATGCCGTCGTGAAATTTCGATTTTCGCCTCATGATTTTGTATTCAAGATCGCGAATAAAATTTTGATACAGTCGTATTATCGGGCATCTGTGCTCACTACAACCAAAGAATATCAAATAGTTTCATACACAACACATACAAAACATAAAAAGTCCTGGCGATGCAGGAACGTGCTCCGATTTTTATGTAAATCTCAGCGGGGAATTCAGATACCCCGGAATTAGGTAAATGAGATTTTATCAAGTTCCCTTTGCCCTTGTCGCATAGATCCTTCACTTTAAAAATACTATTAGACTGTCTTGCACTTAGTGACGGAAATGATTCGCCTAAAAGATATCATTCAGATAAGATCTGAAAATATAACAGTTTTTTTTAATAATAGCTTAAATTTGTACAAATAATAGAAAATAAATAAAATTGAAGTATCTGTCGTGATTTAGAAACAAAAGCTAATTCTTAAGGGTATTGCAATTTCAATTGATTATTTATTAATACAATTAAAAATTTATTTATATTAAACAATGTGTAAAAGCGGACTTAAAGCCTGAGGCATATTCTACCAGTTTATAACATAATAACGGAATAGTATGTCTATCAGGATTCGCGTCTCCTTTTTTTGAATATTTGATGTGAGAATATTAATAATTTATTGCGCTGTGTATTGCTTTACATTATTATGCAATAATAGCGTCCCTCCATTTCCCGTGGATGATGTGTGTTGAAAAACGTTTTTAGCATAAAATTGGAACTGAATTGGACTCAATTATGTTAAATAAAAAACATAATTGAGATTCTGTGGACCGTAGATCCTTAGGTCGCTGGTTCAGATCCGGATCGAAGGTCCAACTCAATTATGTTAAATAAAAACATAATTGAGATTCTGTGGACCGTAGATCCTTAGGTCGCTGGTTCAGATCCGGTCGAAGGACCAACTCAATTATGTTAAATAAAAACATAATTGAGATTTCTTGGACTATATTTCCATAGGGCTGTTATTTATAACTTAAAATTATGTCTGGTCGCAGCCGAGACTAAAAACCAAGAGAGCAAGTGTTACCAGTGCACACATTAAATTTTATGCTAAAAACATTTTTAATAATGTGAATGTGTTATTGTCAACTACGGGATGTACCAAGATAATGGACAGCAGCATTATCTTGTTATTCAATCAAAACCTATTGTCATATCCATGACGTCTGCCAAGTGTGGTGATTATGTCAAATCCTTCCTTATTAAAGAGGAAACCTATGTTCAGCAGTTAACTTTGACGGGCTGATGATGATGATATTAACAAATAAGTTATTATTTTTATTTACACGTAAGCAAACTCATTTTTTTTTTTAATTTTTTTGTCTTTCTGTCTGTTTGTTATCCGGATTGATCTCCGAAGCGGTCACCTGATTTTGACGGGTCTTTCGATGGCAAATAGAAGCATCTCCAGAAAATATTATAGGTTACGTTTTAGTCACAAAGTACTTGAGACTCGTGAGTAAAATTGAAAAACTGTATAACTTAAGAGCAAAATTAACATTAAAAAAAATTAATAACTCTCAAATAGTTACTGAGATACGGCTAATCAAATCACCTTGATGTTAGGTCAGTAAAAAGCATTTTTAAGCAACGACAAATAATAACTTTGAGCAACTATTTTTTTTAATTAGACCATTAAACTCTACTCTGCGTGTGACACGTTATACATTTTTTGTTTTGGTTTTAATTTTATTGTTACTTTTTGACTTTATTGTAATTGCGTTATATGCTGTGCGTGCGTGCGCACGCGCGTGTGTGTGTGTGTGCGTGTGTGTGTGTGTGTTTTATAATACAATGTGTTCTCAATCTCAGTTGCAATACTTTTTGGACGTTACTAGCGAAATTATGACTCGTGTCAGTAAATGGCGCCGGCTCCGACTCCATCGTCGCCTTCCGCGTTCTATTTGCAGTGCACAAATGACATAATTAATATTTCCACGAACATGAAACTGAAATATCGGCCGTAAAACAGTCTAATTTTCAATCTGTAGCGTTGAAACGCGTTTGTTTGTGTATTTTTGAACTTGGCTTATGAGACTGTATGTTGAGTTTGTTCCGATGGTTTTGAAAGTTATATTCTATTTGACGTTTAAATTGATTCATTTGTAGGTAATTTGATTTTGCTCAGATTTAAAATGTGAAATGATGTTCGTCGTCCAATATGCAATCCTTTTCAGGGTTTACCAAAAATACGTCGGTAGAGAAGTATATATATTTTTTGGGATGTCTTCTTTTCCTTCCTCATACAGAAGGCATACGGTACGATCAGTGGTATGGAACTGGGATTGAACTGGGCTAGACTTTCGCTGTACTATTAGGTATTAATTATTACCATGAGCACTACTGTTACTAACCAGTTATTGTAGAGTACCTATATATGCACTATTTAATTCTGGACTACTTGACTCATTGAGTTCAGAGTCAAATTAGCTGCTAAAAAGCTGGGTGTTCTTGCTAAAGTCCGACGGTATTTTACACCGGGGCAGGTGCTCTTTAAAGTGCAAATCCGGTCGTGTTTGAGTAGTGCTGCTACATATGGGCAGGAGCTGAGAAATGCCACCTAGCAGCACTGGACTCTATGGAGAAGCATTCAAAGAGGCTTATTGGTGACCCGATCCTTGGTTCAGATCAATCTACAAAGGCTTGAGCTTAGGCACAGGGTAGCCAGTCTTTCAGTATTCTACAGGATAATTTTGGAGAGTGTGCGCAGGAATTACACGATTTTACTCCTCCATCCCCCTTTCACCATCGGACTACTAGGCGCACGGCTGACTATCACCGCTACCTCGTAGATATTCCTGCTACCACTACGAAGCAATTTGTTTCTACGTTCATAATACGTGCAGATGGAAATACAGACGCAAGAAGACTGGAATAGTCATCCTGCGTCAATATTTTCGTCTGATTATAATGTAGGCATCATTAAGACAAGAGTGAATAGGTTTTTATAAGACTAGTATGTTTTACCACACTAGGTTACATCACCATTAGGTGAGATTGTAGTTAAGTACTAGCTTAAATATGGTAAAAAAACTTGATTGGCATTTTGTCTAATGATATTATGTCCTTATTAATTTTAATTCTTCTTCATACTAAGCGCTGTTTCTATAATGAAGTACAGAGCAAGGCACAAAAGAGCTCACAAAATGGCCAATTAACTTTGATGTTCCCATTAACGATCTTATATATTTGAATGGATGTTTCAACCGTTGAATTAGTAATTGCCAATTTGATTCTGAATTATAATCATTATCATAATTAATTATATATTAAAAAGTAAATAGAAATTCCATTGGGAGCGGTAAATGCTCATAAACGATACGCGAGAATTGCTTTTAAAGCAAAAAATATCATCATCATCAGCTTATGAAAGTCCACTGCTGGACATACTACTGTATAGTACTATATATTGCTGTGGTACCGGCATAATAAAAGCGACATTCCGTCTCGTCCCATGGGTGCTGTGGCAACCAGATAAGGGATGTACGAGAATAATGGGCAGGATATTAAATCTTTACATGATATTTGTTGGTCGTTCATCTTATTATCCGTGTACAAAGACTGTATTCGCTATTAGAAATATTAAATATTAGTTCCTTTAACAACGGGTAAAAGTATTATACGTTTAGGCTGGTAGGTCGACGTCCGCTCGCTCCTATATTGCGGAAGTCTAAGGCTAACTCGCAGAAACTTGTGAGTGAAGAATGTCTGTTACATTCCCCGCCCACTTGTTCTAGGAACGAAGGAAATTTGCGGCGAACAAGTAACTGTTATCTTCGCATATAAATTGTGAAATTTCTGTAAAAGGACGCTTGCTTTTCGTAGTTGTAGTGGTACGACTGTGTGTGCCAAATCTTAGATTTCGAGTTTGAATCCAAGCCATGCACTTCTGAAATTTCGAAATCGTGTGCGAATTAATAATTTTATAATTAATTATCACTGACTTTAAACTGTTAACCGTTTAAAGCCAGTGAAACCTCTCCATGATATCTTTAAAGAAAAAACATCCATGATTTCTTTAAAGAAATCATGGAGAGGAAATCTACATGCCTAAAAGATTTTCTCGACGGCGGGTGTCTGCTAATCCGCATTAGGCTATCATGGTGGACTATAACTTAAGCCTAAGTAAGCTTTAAACTGCAATTAATTTAATTGAAGTAAAATTTAAGACTTTAAAAATAAATGCTGATATTTACATTTATCGAATAAATGCTTTTGCTATACTACTGAATCACCGCGATCACCACAGTATTCTCAATCTAACAGCCAAAAAATGTCTCCAAACTGATCAGCTTGGAGACATTTTTGCGTTTGTAGTAGTGTACGGTCAGCAGATAAACTAATATACAAATACTTTTTATATATTTTTTAATTTTTATAGGTAGGTACTTAGTATTATATATATGAAACGTAATTTAATATGTGTAACTAACTTTTAACGCTACTTATAAGTGACTGATGCGAGAGTGCGAAGCACGTGGTAGCTAACACAAACTGCTTTATTCCGGTTTTAATCACTGTGTGAACGAAGACTACTATAAATGCAAAAACATCTCCAAGCTGTTTATTTGTATGCGACAGCATTATCATTATACATTTAACAAATAATGGCTATTAATTCTATTATCATAACATCGTATCTTCAGTAGCAGAGAAGAATGATGAAAAGTGACATGGCCCGCATATCCAAGTCCCCGCGTATATCACATATAATCATCTCATCTAAATGCAAGGTGCGTTTCAATACGCCGCGTACCGATATACGTTTAATAGAGTTGACATACATATATGTCGTGTGTAAATAGCATTGTTACTTTATACCAGGGTTTCTAAAACTTTTTGACGTGGCGCCCCCAAAATATTTACGAAAATTTTACGCATAACCATTACAGGCAAATATTTGTTTTTATAGTTTTAGGCCATTAATTTATAATTTTAAGATATAAGACAGTGTGAAAAAAATTTTAATTAAATAACAAACCTAAAGAATATAATAAAAATAAATTCACAAGTTAGATAAATTCAAACATCAGCTATAGTTTATTCATTAAGTGTAGCCACTTGGAAAGTCAGTAACTATTAAGAAAATCTACTTACATTTAACAGCGCATATATTATTTGACGAGCGACGACGATTATATTAAGTATAAGTATTATTTGACGAGCACTGCGCGGTGTAAGAAGCGCAGTTTAGTTTAAGAAACTCTGCTCTATACAATTAATCAACTCCATATTAAAAAACAATTGCATATTATATATCATTAGTACGTGTAAATGTGTGTTGTTGACGCATTTCCACATAACACAGTTTGATTCAAATTGAAATCACAATCAAAAGTGAGCGGCTAACTGTGACAAATTAGTTGGTAAGCAGTATAACGGTTAAATAGTACACCGGTGTAGTGGGACTGCGATTGAAGGCCGTAATCTGTCAAAGATACTAGGCACGTCAGCTGATGGTGGATGCTGCTTGTAGGACCGGGTCGCATTAATGACTACCATAGAAAATTCACTTATTACATGATCACTATGGCAACGTTAAAAAACACGTCTGTTCACTGTATTTACTTGTGCTATATAAATACATACATACATACAGCCACACCCTTTTCCCGCTGAGGTAGGCAGAAACCACTTCTTTCCACTTGTTATGATCCTGACATACATCTTTCGCTTCTTCTAATTTCATCAACACTTTCATACATGTTCGTCGGTTGTACTCCTAACCTGGCCTTTCTTCAACACGACTTCTATTTGGTCGAGATACGTCCGCCTGAGTCGACACCTACCGATTTGCAAATTCAGACTCGTCTTATAAATTTGCTTCGTCAATCTTCTTTCATCCATCCTCTCTATGTGTCTAAACCATCTAAGCATTCCTTTCTCTATCTTTGTCACTACATCTTTTTTATACCACAAATTTCCCTTATTTCACTATTTCTCTTTTTATCTATCAGATTCGCTCCAGCTATACTTCTCAAACTTTTCATCTCTACAGCATTTATATTGCTTTCATGTTTCTTCTGCCAAACCCAACATACACTACCATACATAAGTGTAGGGACTAGCACTCCTCTATGAACAGTCAGACGTGCCTTTATTGACACTTCCCGGCTGCTCATGAAGCTGTGCACAGCTCCATTTACTTGATTACCTGCCAACACTCTTCGCTCATTTCATTTATATATTTATATAAGCATTTATATATTTATATACGCTATATAAATAAGTCATAATAATAGCGTCAGTCCATCTTCACGTGAATGTTGTGTGTGTGTGTGTGTGTGTGTGTGTGTGTGCGCGCGCGCGTGTGTGTGTGCGTGCGTGTGCGTATGCGCGTGCGCATGCGCGCGTGCGTGCGTGCGTGCGTGCGTGCGTGGTGCGTGCATGCGTGTGTGTGTGTGATGTTGAAAGATATAGCGGATAATAGGCAGCAGTGTTATTCTGTATCTAAATCTATGGCGATCTCCAAAGCGATTGCCAAACGTCGAGATTGTGGCAAATTTCTCTTTTTTAAGGAGAAGTCCAGGGGTGGATGTTCACGGCTCGTTGATGATATAAATAGGTACATAGTAACTAAAATATGGAAGACCAAACAATTTTAGAACTTTTCTTGAAGAAAAGAAAGAAGAAAGGGCGTCATGAATTTTTGATAAGTGAAACACTGAGAATTTTCGTATTCCAAAGGAACAGTGTATATGCCGTGTTCGTACTTTGGAATGTCCCAAGGGGGGAGGAAGTCAGTGGCAAGTCCCGCCAGATATGACACCCGTCTGGCATGAAGATCTTTCCTTTTCGGATACTATCACACTTTTACCGGTATTTAATATTACTGGATATAAAAAAGCGTCAGAGTTTATACGCCCAGTATCGCAACGTCTATAAAACACACCTATTCCTTAAATATTTATAAGTAGTTACCAACATGGTTACCAATCACGTTGCTAAAAAAGGATGTGTGGTGTACGACACAGGCGCCTTTCCGTTCAAATATGTAGGCCCTAGAGCACCATATATGGAATAGCATAACCAAATATTTTAGACAGACCAACAGATAATTACTCGTAATAGCCAGAGATAATGAAGGCGATTGAAATTAAACGGCTTATTTAGTTTGATTTCAATTTATTCGCGTAAATTAATGTTGTAAATGTTTAGCATTTGAAGTGTGTTTTTTTAAGCTAGTACTTGACTAGAATCCCACCTTATAGTAAGTGGCGATGTAATCTAGGGTGGTAAAATGTTCTAGCTTAATAAAAATCTATTCACTCCTGTCTCTTGTTGCAGAAAAAGAAAGGTAATTCTCGTAATGTAATCTTTTTAAAGTAATAAAAGAAACTTTAATTAATTTAAATGCTAGTTTTATGTTGAAAGTTGTAAATAAAAAATTAAAAACAAAAAATAAAGGTCAGTTGCCCATAGACAACGAAATGAGTTTCAAAGGTATTTAATTTTCTACTAGATGGATTATTAACTCAATGCACAAAAAACTAATTAATTCTGCGTTCTTTTCTATTGCACTGAACAATACGCTCAATGATTCTCTGTCGCATATCTTTGTTTACTTCAATTTTTAAATTTCAAATACCTGGCAAAGTAATTTACGAACGTATTTTATGAGGCAATTTTATACTATTTCGTTTGAAATAAAATTATTTTAGTTTTAATATAAATTTCATTAATAAGCAGATCAGTGCAATTACCTACGGCTTGCTCGGTAATACGGGACAGAGAAAAGTAGACAATTCGACATTTTTATCTGCCTTATGCTATATGATTTTGATTTCTATTAAATTCGTTAGGTAAACAAATCAAACATGAACAAAAATTTTAATTAAAGTTTTTTAATTAAAGATAGCCATGAACATATTTTAATCTATACATATGATAAAACCGTAAACGAACCGTGTCTATACATTGAATATTAAAAAAAAACAATCTGTACATGTTATACTTATGTTGCCGGGGCCAAATATAGTTTTTTGAAATTTTGTATGCTTGATTGTGCATTTGTGCACGTGAACCGAATTGAATGCAGTATTCACTCTTGCATTGTGGCAAGCTTCCTGTAACATTTAATGTTTGTTTCATTCAAATCGATTAACAAACAATAAAGTTAATTGAAATATTACGCGATATTCTAGAAACGCGCTTCGGTCGATTTAGCCAAAACTTTTGTTGTCTGTAATAATTTCGCAAGCTCGTGATTTCACGAGCTGGTGATGATGACGATTATATTAAAAGCTACTTATATATATATGTATATATGTGTATGTATATATATATATATATATATATATATATATCTTATTTGTCCACCTCAAAATATGTGGAGTTTGTCCCCATTAAAAATCTCTCGGGATCCTACAAGCCCTATGCTCAACTAAAGCGTTTATTTTATGGTAGAATTGTAATTTTTATAATCTCTATCTGGAATATTTTAAATATCCATGAGAATAGCAATTTGTAATATTGACTGCTGGTTGAGAGCCTATTTTAAAACACAAAAACTATCTTATTATTTTAACTGAGCAATTCTTTTGTATATATACAGAGAGAATTGATTTAGTATACTGTACACTGAAGACAACAATGCAATGTGTGCAAAAACCCTTCGCCCTCAAACATTCTTTGAAAAACTCAGTCATTGATACCTCAAACAAATCGCTACAGTAAAACACTCACGGCATTTCAGTATAGTTTAGGAGAAAATAAACATAAAATTGCTTGACTAAAAATATTTGGAAATTATAAAAACTATATTTTTTCTAAAACTATTAGTATTGATATGTCGTAGTTAGGAGGCTACGTCACGTCTTCTCGTTGCTCATATCGCAAAGTCTAAAGACAAAAATCTTTGAACAGTGCGTCCTACTCGTCATGACATACGGTGCCTAAACGTGGAATCTGACGGTGCGACTATTCCACAAATTCAAAGTTGCTCAGCGTGCTCAGCGAGCTATCATCATCATCATCATTTCAGCCCGTCGCTGTCCACTGCTGAACATAGGCCTCTCCAATCGAATTCC
>WUAW01038580.1:40559-56408 GCA_017165845.1 Thaumetopoea pityocampa | reverse complement strand
GAATGTTCCTGTACTCGGACTGACATGGTGGCGTTGTTGTACAAACACTTCAGCACTTCAACGTACCGATATATATATATATATATATATATATATATATATATATATATATAGTATCTTTTATTTTTTAATATAATTTATTATTTATGTACCTATAAATATATTTATAATAGCAAATATACGAAATATGTATAGTCAGTAAAAGTATACTATAGTATCGCGTACCCATTAAATAAATATAAAGATATTCGAAATAATATTCATTCTCCGCTTTCATAACGACTATAGTTATAAATGAAGTCTAAAGAACGATAATTGTCACTCGGTACGGTATGATTGAGCAAAACAAAACATCGAGACAGTATCATAATACTCTACATAAATAAATAGCATAATTTGTACTAGCCGTGCGGATGAAGAATGGGATTAGATATGGCAACTCATTACCCTGTTCATATCGACATCATACTACGGTTTACGCAATAACGAACAACGTTATGCGTTACTTTATTCGTTATAAGGTTATTCCTAATACATTAATTACGGCAACAGTAATAAAACGCTATTTGTAACGTTAAAACTATAAAGTAGTTATCTGATACTGTAATAGTGTAACTGTTGGTTTGTTTATAAATTAACTGTTCATATTTAAATAATATTTAATAAAATATTCCCACAAAAATAACTATTTTTGTGGGAATATTTTAGGCAATGCTTAGTTTTTACTCCAGAAAAATACGTGGTTACCGTGAGCTCCAAAGAATATGTCCAGCTACTTATTAAATTAATAATGATATTGCTTGAAACATTATCAAGTAATACTTTCATTAATAAAAATAATTTTAATTTTTGAGGATATTAATTAAATTTTATAATATTTATTTTTAGTAATTTTTACGGTTAACATTAAATAAAACAATTAAATTACTTAATATTATATTGAAGGGTACATACAGATCATAAATTTAACGCGAGTGGAGGGGGGAGTTGTTTTGAAAGTTATAAGACAAGCTATGTAACAAAACATCAAATGCCACATGTGAATGGCGCTTTATTTTGCAAACTATACCATAGGTACGGTATATATAGCAACATTTAGTGGAGTGTGAGCGAGCGGTGAACAGTGACAACACCCTGTACAATCCCATTCTTAAACTGCACCGGCAGTACTATGTATTATATGCAATATGGTCCAGTGAAGAGAGAACATAGGGCGTTTTGAAATTGGCCGATAGCGACTCCATTCCGTTGACAATACATAGAGGTGTACGAGTATTGTATATACTCGTAATAGGGCCGCCGGTGTCGTCATATCCGGCCACATTTATGCAGCGTAGATATTGATTTAGATACTTTATCTGATATTTTATATCGTATAAATATTCAATAAAATTCAATTCAAATATTCAGTAAAATTGATATTGAATATATAATGTAAATTAAAACTATTTTATAAAGGAATATAATATTATCACGGATTTACATTTTTAACACACGCGACAGAGGTCGACAATGACTTTACTACAGTTAGAAATTTTGTCCTTTTAAATAATTAGTACTATACCAGCTGGCAAAAACACTTTGAAGTTTGAAAAAAATCAATATTAGCTAAGCAGGGTAACCTTAAAACTGAAAAACATGGCAAATGGTCTACGAGAAAGAAAAGTTTGGGAACCTCTGGTTCAGAATCAAAATAATAATCATCATCCCCAGTCCATGGTCGACCCCACTACAGGGGGGCGAACCACCCCTGATTAGGTGAGTGATTAGGCCGTAGTTTAACATGCTGGCCTAGTGCGGGTTGGTAATAATTATAACAAATTATACTAATTTCCTTTTGTCAGAGTGTTTTAAAGAAACAACATTTCAGTTATGTTTCAGCTAGACTATCGGAAACAAATCGTTTTGTCCGCCGATATCGTGTCGTTGTCGTTATCGTCCAATGTAAAAACGCTCATATGGATTAATGTAAAAGTTTAGATAAAATTCAAAGGCGATTAGATACGATGTCGAAGTTATAAGTAAGTACTGTGTGAATTATTTTAACACTAAGAGATTTGTACATGTTCATTTCATAAGATAACTGTGTGATTATTTTGAACGTTCTTTTGATTATATAGTACCATGTGAATATTATATACACAACTTAACTATCAAGTCTCATTATACAATATATCGCGGATATTTTATTTACATGAAAATTTCATGCAAGAGCTAAGGAGTAGTGTTGTTTAAATTACACACTGAGACGAAAGCAAAAGTCAACGTTTATTAATTTAAAATTATATGAAGGTTCGATGTGACAAATTTGTAAATGTAGTCAATTCGCGATTCGATTTCAGAGTTTAGAAATTAATACAATAAAATCTACGCACCACATGCGACTGAGAAATCAAAACATAAGCGACACCAGTAGACATACTTCGAACAAATCCTGCCTCATTTTACACGGAAATATCATACCTAACGTGGCGTAGCTATGATATCTATGACGTAGTACACACAAGAGACAGAACCGGAATCTTCACAGAACAACTCGCTGGCACACGCACAGTCTGTGTGTCCGCCTTGTACAATGACCTAACATTTACGAACACCGTAGTATAATAACATTGTGCATACATTATTTAACACGCATTGATCTAGGCCCAAATTAGGACTCCCTATGTCTTGGGCACTAGACAACGATACACTTACTTATATAGATACATGTTAATACATACATATATAGATAAACATCCATGACACACATTCGTATTCATCACACAGATTGTCCTTACCGGGATTCGAACCCGAAGCCAGAAAGTAAGGTCACTGCCACTGAACCGAATCAGTCGTCAAACGTGATCTGTGCGTGTGCCAATATGAAATTTTCTGTAAAGATTTCCTAAAATCTTATATCTACTAAGACTACGGTATCTAAGAATCATGATCAGAAAAAAAATTGGATATCAGGCGCTACATACAGTAAGGGATTTTATTAGTCTTAAACTTACAGTACAAAATTTAACTATACGTCCAAATTATCTAAGGAGCTAGCGGGCATTCCACGATGATCATCAAATCAAATCATACAGGAATCAGAACTAGTGTTATTTGCATATAATAGTTTATATAAACATGGACATTCTCATAATTTACAAAATAACAAACCTGGGAGCGTAAAATTTATTGTCATTATTAGTATAATTTAATTCTTTTAAATTTATTATTTATCAACTCATAAAATAACTTAGATTTCGTTGATGAACAATAAAATTTTGATTAAAATACATCTGTTTTATTAATTTAAATATAATATTTTTTTTTAATTGCACTAAATTTTTTTTTATTTAAAGAGAAATTTATGTTGCAGGCTTATTAATCACTGCGCCGGTATTCGGTATATCCCTGTTTAAAAACAAGGCAGGCCTGTAGAGGTAGGCGCTCTTTTTAAAATATTTGTATGATAACATAAAACCTTTAGACATGCATAATTTATTTATTCCCGACTATTTATCAGCGTTATTATTATCATGAAAGTTACATGATGCATATTATCATCGTCATGTAACGTTGATGAACTAATAATGTATATACATATATTTTTCGATTGCTACGTCACAAATAATTGTCATAACTACCCGTATTCACAATAAAGAGATTTGAAAACACTAAACGATGGGCATATGCATATTATAAGTCGGGGAAAAAGTCTTTTCGTATTTCGTACGTATTATTTTGTTATTATATCTCTTTGCTTGTGTTGTTTGTTTCTGGCTGATTTTGAGATCACGAAATAAGTTACATGTAAATTACACGTAAAAGAAAAAAAAAGAAAAAAAAAGAAAACCTGTTTCCCACCAATTTTCAATTGTTTTTCTGTTTGTTAAAATGAGAGAGTCTAAAGAAGAAATTCGATATATTCTCAAATTTTATAACAAAAAAGCAGCGAAAAAAGTTTGTGACATTTATGGACCTAATGCAATGTCAGTAAGAGTAGCACAAAGTTTGAATCCGGAAATTTTAATGTCAAAGATGCAGCTCGCCATGGTCGCCCCGTTACGGATAAAATCGACGCCATTTTTGAAAAAGTGGAAGAAGATAGGCATACTAGTAGATACAACATAGCTGAAGATTTGGAAATTAGCCACAAGAGGGTTTTAATCCATTTGAAAAAGTCTGGCTATACAAAAAAAAAAGATAACTTGTATTTGGTTACTACACAAGCTCAAAGAAAGAAACTTAATGAACCGTGTATTCATTTGCGATATCCTGCTTAAACGTAATGAAAGTGAACCGTTTTTGAAGATCATTCTCTTCAAAAACGGTTAGTTAGGTAGTATTAGTGATAAAAAGTAGATTATCTACGATAAGAACAAGCGAGAAAGATCATGTTCAAAGAGGGGTGAAACACTACAGACTGTGACAAAACCCGGATTAACCCGCAATAAGGTGATGTTGTGTGTTTGGTGGGGTTCGAAGGGCATTGTTCAATATAAGCTTTTACCGCCGAGTAAAATTATTGTTTCGGATCTCTACTGCCAACAGCTGATGAGACTTAATCAAAAAATTGACAAAAAACGCCGAATTTGAGCAATAGAAAGGGTGTGGTCTTTCATCATGATAACGCCAGACCACACACTTCTTTAGCCATTCAGCAAAAATTAAGAGTTTGGCTGGAAAGTTTTAATACATCCACCATACAGCCCTGTTACTGTCAAAACTATTTGACGCAGTTTTTTAATCACGAGTCTCAAAATTTCTACAATAAAGGCATCATGTCATTATATTCAAGATGGCAACAAGTTATTGAACAAAATGGTACATATAAAATAAATTTAAATATACTAAATATAAAAAAAATGTCATCATTTTGTATGTAAAATACGAAGAAACTTTTTTCCTGACCTGAATATACATATGTTCATCAAATAACCCGGTGTCGTATACAGGGTGGCAATTTGAGGTGAAAATGCACCACGAATTGCCACCTATCATCCAAGAATTTTGAAGATATTTCGAATGACATTCACACATGTA
Organism: Thaumetopoea pityocampa; assembly: GCA_017165845.1. Lineage (NCBI taxonomy): Eukaryota > Metazoa > Arthropoda > Insecta > Lepidoptera > Notodontidae > Thaumetopoea > Thaumetopoea pityocampa. Next base: position 51,386 of record WUAW01038580.1, on the reverse strand, counting down.
ATACATTATGAAAAAAGTAAATAGCATTAAAAACTAGTACTTTTTACAAAATCTGTAAAAAGTACCATTCCTCTTAATCGATGCATCCAGTTTCTTATAGAAATCTTAAAAAAGCTCCTATTATTATTTCAATATTTTCCTATTGAATACAAAATTAATGGTCATTCAAAGTTTGCTTATAGTTATAATGGTTAATACAATTTTTAACTCACTAATAAACCCCCAACCTTAATTAATTTGTGCGTCATCGCCGTGTACGGTTCTTTTTAAGGTATGGTCTGGTATCTGAGACCATAAAGCCAACTACTCATTTTACACATAGGTATAGTTTCGCCAATTCAACAATAAAATGCTGACGTCTCACATTTTATTGCTTCTTGGGGGTTTTGACTTTAATCCAAAGATTACTATATTAACACGTTGACTGGGCAAGAGTATCCGCAGACTTACTGTCTTGAAAAAATACGGTCACTTTGCACAGTCACAGTTTTATTTCAATGTTTCAATATTGTTCATGATTATCGACGAATAATACACAAAACATCAAATTTATATTTTAAAAATCGCAATAAACTATAAAACGTTAAAATAAAATTTCAAGTGCTTCAGTCGGGTTGCCGCCAATATTCGTGTACGGTATCTGTCACGCTAGCTCCATAGATAATGTAATAATTATTTATCGTCTATGACCCGGTGCAGGACTCGCGGTACGACGGCGCGTCCTGTCGCGCGGGCGCGTGCAGTTTGGCGGGGGGCGCGCGGGTTGTGCGGCGGCGGCGTGGTCCGTGCTACCGACGCCCAATCAGCCCGTTTGAGTTTGAGCTAGTTGTCGGACACATTTCCAGCTCCACCAAAAGCGGGAAGTGATCTGCACACGTATATCACATATCTATACAGTGCTGCAACATTATCGTACATGTCAAAATATCAGGCTCAAAAGGACAAAGCATTCGGGGCCATAAAAATGTTTATTAAAAAAAAAATGTCGAAATATCTTGACAAAAGCTAAAGAAAGAAAAAAACTTCAAAAAAAAATAAAGAAATCCTCCTTCTAATCTCGAATATTATTAGACTCTAAGGCAGAGGTCAGCAATCATGACCTATGGGTCACCGAGTGACCCATTTGATAATTTTAAGTGGCCCGCTTTAAAATTCGTCTAGTAGAATTGAAGATACAGCTTGATCCCTGTTTTAGTAGCCGCTGCTTAGGTACGAGAGGTCAAGTAAAAGTGGTTTTTCAGACCTTTTTATATAAGCCTATGATTGTATCGGGATTTCCCATTGCGGAAAACCGACATTCACGCGAGCGGAGCCGCGGGCAAAAGCTAGTTAATAATATGATCATACCTGACGGCACATGCGGGTGGGGACAGCCCACGACTTTGTGTTCCCGGAACCAGTCCTGAGACAGTGGTCCCAGTAGGCCCAAAGGCGTCATGGATTGTTTGCTATAGAATATATAGTCGATTATCCCCTTGAAGTCAAATCTGAAATAACACACGAAATAAATGAATAACGTGTAAATTTGAAATTATTGGTGCGATACATATATTTTAATTGAATGTAGCAAATGAGTTCGCAGCTTATCTGATGGTAAGTATATGACTACTGCAGCCTATGTACAGCCGAGGATGCAGGCCCTCGCCCACCCTGAAGGTCGGCCTATGAGCGGTGAAGACTGCACTCTGTCGCTCGATCAGTAGCAAGCCCGTGATGGCGAAGCGCTATGTCTAGCACGCTGAAATAGGAGTCGGGGAGCTAAGCTCCCTGCAAAATGACGAGGTCCGTTAAATAACGGGCCAAACCCGCCCGTACCGAAGATGTATGCTCGCGCGATCTCCGCGGTCGGAAATAAGGGCCAAGATGTTCATCTTGGCCCTTGTGTGGTTTTTCACTAAAAACCACACCACCGTTGTGGGGTTTACACCTACAACGGTGGTGTGGGGTTTAGACCCACATAACCGTTGTGGGGTTTACACCCACAACGGTTATGTGGGTGTAACTCCCACATAACCGTTGTATCTTGCCCTCGACATAACGGTATCTGTCCAAGCATTTTTCACACTTAAAGCCTATGTATACTTACAACAATCTCTAGACCAGTGGTCGGCAACCAATTACTCGCGGGTCACCGAGTGACTCATTTGATAATTTCAAGTGACTCTCTTTAGTTCCGAAAATAAAGTATTAATAAAAACATAAAAAATTAATATATAATAATTATAATTGGGTCAGACATATTCTCGTATTTGCCAAATCTTTGGCAAATACGAAAATATGTCTGACCCAAACGTCTCTTTTATGCTCACATTTTTGGTTGATTTTGACCCGCGGCTAAAACAGGTTGCCGACCCCTGCTCTAGATAAATAAATATCCTGTTATACTGACGTGTAGTTTGTATAGGGCATGATATCCTCGCTGTAGGCGGAGGCGAGTTTGAAGTTGTGCGTGAATTCGTGTTCGGAGCCGGGCATGCGGCGCAGGGACGCCGCGTAGCCCAGCTCCTTGAAGTCGCGGTGCTCCGCCGACACGCGCCCCGCCGACAGGAACTCCACCACGCCTGCACGGAGACGCTTACACATCAACGTCATCACTCAGTCACTTGTGCCTCGCCTAAGACACGAGCACACAATGATTTTTCGACTCAAATGCCCGTGTTCGCTAGATATACGAGCAACTGGACACGTGACGGAGCGATCAACGGGACGGAGCGTGACTGGTACATCATCATTAGCCCGTGGAAGTCCACTACTGGGCATGGGACTTCTTCTAAAAAAGGGAAGGATTTGGAGTGTAATTATACCGACATAATTACTAGAGCAGTGATTCTCAACCGTTGTGCCGCGGCACTTTTGTGTGCCGCCAAATTCTTAGTGTGCCGTCAAATTTTAGCTTTAGCAGCATTATCATTTTTACGATCAAATGTAAATGAAATTATCAAAAAACATCAAGCTCAAATTTTTCATTAAAAGTATTCTCATCATTAACTTGTAATTAATCCCTTAATAAACGCACTGTTGTTTTTGTAGTACATATTATTTTATTTTACATTTAACTTTTAAAATTATCTTTTTCTTTGTATGCCGCCAAATTTTGAAATCGTTTAAGTGTGCCGCGACAAAAAAAAAGGTTAAGAATCACTGTACTAGAGTGTTACGATGGCATGTGTTCTGATAAAAGTCACAACGTGCTCATTGACAATATGTATGACACAGTTGTAGGTGTATTATGTGAAGCCTCATTAAACAGTTCAAAACTGAATGTTGTTACAAGGCATAGATGTGGGTGGAATAAATATGTCAAGGAAGCACACGGGAGGGCTCGGTTTCATTTCAACGTTCGGGTTGAGTACAATAAACCAAACTTCGTTATTATTATGATCAAATGTGTAAATAAAAAAAAAAATTAAATAAAGTTAAGATGTTGTCAAAATAATTAAGATAAAATAAAAATGGATATTTTGGCTCAAAGTCGTATTAAAAACGATTGTAAAATTTTTTGGAAAAATTAAAAAAAAATTCAAATAAGTTGAATTCGAACCCGAGTCCTCCGATGGCTGTGGGGGGAGTGCAAGATGCCAAGAGCTAACTTGTTAAGAAAATAATTTAAAGTACAGCCATTACAAAATTCTGCATCATCAATGAGCGGCTCCCTGAAAAGTAGGATAGACCAGAGTGTAGATTTCTCTGCTAAAGAATTAAAAGGGGTTATTAAAAACATGCCTACAGGTAAATCTCCGGGGCATGGCGGCCTGATATGCTGGTGACCATTTGGCCAGAATTTTGGTAATGCTTTTTACCCTCTTAGTCTTATGAGGACCGTCGTGGCTCCAAACGTTAAAAATAAAACTTTTGATGCTTCTGATGCCAAAAGCTACAGGACCTTTTAAATATTTTTAATAGATTTTTAAATGTGTCGCCAGTATTATTGTATGATACTCCTCTAGATATTGTCGATAAATTCGGTCGATAATTCAGATATCAAACGACAGCGCAGGGTGATGTCTGTAATATGCTGGCTCCCAAATTTGCACGATATACTGATGAAGTGAAGGCTACTCTCTGCACGTGTAGAAAATTTGACAGTAAGCTCTGAAGCTTACTGTCAAATTTTCTACACGTGCAGCCTGTGGAACAGCTACACTCGGGGAGCATACAGCGCGCTGCGTGTCTATTATAACAATGGGTTCAGGGCGCTGTTTGGGTTGCCACGTTTCTGCAGCGCGTCAGCGGTGTTCGCGTTGGCACGCGTTAATGACTAACGTGTGCGTCGCTGCGCGAGCGAACGACGGACAGCTGGAACAGCGTTCTGAGTGGTCTCGCCACAACTCTGGTCTCTTTTTCAGATTTTCTTTCATGCACACACATGATCAAACTGTCAATGACAGTTTGATCATGTGGCAAAAATTCAATATGCACAACACGATTAAAATACTCTAGATATATAGCACTTTATAAAAATCGCCTCGAAGGCTGTGAAACACCTTTCACTTAAAAAACAATAGTATGGCAAAGAATTCAGATATCCGCAATCCGTAGAAAGCAGTTTATGCGGGAAATTATCACGAATACAGTGTTGACAACCGCACGACACTACGACACCTCGTTGCCGCGCAATTTAAAAAGTTCGGATATTTTTTGAACAGACCTCGTATATGGATGGCACTCGCTCGTTTCCCTGTTCGTTCACGTGCCTAAACGGCGGCCAGTGAGTTCCACGCGGAATAATATAAAGGTAAACTTCCATCAAAATCATGCAGCATTTTTGTGTAAAAACATGTTGTGGTTTTGTAAATATATAACTATTATATTTCGGTATTTTTCGTTTAGTATGAAAACCGACATTTGTGCGGGCGGAGCCGCGCGCGGAACCTAGTAGGCTATAAAACCATCATAAACAGTACAAGCTTGTTTTCAATGCGGGTATTAGTTAAAGTAATGCGAGTAGGTCACACAATATTGGCCGCTTGCATTCTGGCACGCGCCTGTAATTGGCGGTGTTTACGCGAGTCGGTGCGCCGCGACAGATAGCGGCGTCGCACGACGTCCGGTACAGTGTCGCGAACTGGTGGAGTTTACCCAAATAATGTTCTGATAGCCACGTGAAACTGTGTATCCCCTTGAACCATGGTGTCGTTCGCGCACCAACCGGAGCCACAGTTCTGTATTCTTGCTACGTTACTTTTAAGGACTGTGGTCATTGCGGAGATGACGTCATATGCGTTTCTAGTCAGTCATAATCACCCTTATCTCTTTATTATTTACTTTCTGTACCGGTTAGGTATGAGTCCCGGTTTCGAATCCCGGCAGGGACAAAGTTTGTGCGATGAGCACAAATGTTTGTATCTTAGTCATGAACATATTTATTTATTTATGTATAGTATTTATCTAAGTATGTATGTATATAAGTATGTACGTATATGGTTGTCTAGTACCCAAGGTACAGGGTATCCTAGTTTGGGACTAGATCAATGCGTGTGAACAGTGTCCAGAATATTATATTCTATTACTATTTAATAATAATAAAAGCGAAGTGGGCCACGGATAGTCACTTTGCTCGTAGCCAGTTGAAAGAAATGGTCTCTGCCTCACGCAATTCTTCGGTAGTATAGTGGTCGATATCCCCGCTGGTCACGCGGGAGACCGGGGTTCGATTCCCCGCCGGAGGACCAGGGAAAAAAGCGTGATTGTATTTGGATTAAATTTTGTATTTAGGTAGGTAATGTTTAATTGTCAAAGTTTATTTAGTGAAAAATAACTTTGTTTTTAATGTCATCTCGTAGAATATTGAGGTACTGGTAAACTGAAATATTCATAATATCTGCTATGTTAATAATATCATGTCGCGGCACCTGTTAATATATCAACTAATCGACCACAGATGACGCTACCGCTTTATCTACATCATCATCATCACCACCAGCCTGCGGAAGTTCAAACTATACTATGGGAAATAGGCTTCCTCGTAAAGAGAGGGATTAATATTCAGTTTGGCAGGTACCTTGGAGACCGCAGTAGATTTTGGTAAAATAACGGGATAACGTTCTTGAATATTATCCTGATACACCCATAACTGGTTGGAAGAAATGGAGAAGAAGAAAAAGAACAGTGTAAAGAAAGTATAAATGAAGGAATAAATGGCCTGCAGAAGGATTAAATCCCCAAGGCAAAATCGGAACACACCGCGCTGAGTACGGTCGCCCTTACCATACATTACACACATGTATCTCGTAAATGTAATATATATTCATCTGGTGCGATGTAGTCGCACAGCGAGCGCACTGACCGCTGTCCGGCAACGAGTTGAAGTCCCCGCACAGCAGCAGCTGCACGTTGTCCCGCTGGCCCGCCAGCCGCAGCGTGCGCGCCGAGTCGTCCAGGATGTTGCGCAGCTCGTTGCTCAGCATCATTGTCTGAATGAGCTTCACGTCGCAGAACTCGGGGTCCCAGTGTATGTGCGCCGTGCACACCAGGATCGGCTGCCCGAGCATTGACGTGTCCGTCGGTAGGCCTGCGATTAATGGGCACTCGTTTCAAAAATGTCAAGTTTGTAGCACCCTTAATCGACAGTGTATGAAAAGATGTATGGATGTGGATGGTAGTATGTGGCAAACTGTGGTCTCTGTCTGCCCTTATTAGAATAGCGGCGTGAGTGTATAAACATATGTATATTATTTGAGAAATGTAAGGAAACCAATGTAAGATCGCGTTCACTTTAGGTAAATACCATCCATTACCAGTCTATATTTGTCCCCACTATAGGGACGCAGACCTCCTATGTAGGAGGGAGATTAGGACGTTCTTTACGACGCTGGACCAATGCGGATTGGCAGAGTTCATACACCTATGCTGGGCATGTAGATTTCCTTACAAAATATTCCTTCGCCGTTGTGTACATTGGTATGTATAGTATATATCAATGTAAATGAATATCTCTAATAAATCCATTTTAATCAAAAATGGTGTGGTTACGCCGGTTCGAATTACGGCTTATAAATGTTAGCGTTATGACATTAAGGCCACTTTATACAAACAAATATTAGAACTAATGCCACGTATTCAATGGTGAAAGGTTAATATGTGTAATATTTTATTGTTAACGGATTGTAATAGACAATACCACTTGAAAATTATTATATAATTCGCACGTGTTATTTTATTAAGTAATTGGTTTTGTGTAAATACCAGCGTGGGTAAAAAATTTAAATCATGATGAGTAAACCTATTCTGGAACGGCTACCCCTTTGGAATTTTCACCCTCCACTACCACTCACTAAGGGTGCGACTGAGGGTTGAAACACACTAGCCATCAGTTTAATGTAGCAACAGAAGCATATCGTGCATTGTTCATACATTTTAGTATGTTTAGAAATGCATATATCCGTGTGTCCTACCGTGATGCGTTATATAATGCTAGTTTCTGATTTGAGAAAATATTTGTCGGTACCACAGGCTGGAGTTGCATTTTATAAACATACCAAACATACATCCTCGCTCCATATTCGTCCTCACTCACTTACTCCATATTCGGTGATTAGGTCGTAGTCTACAACGCTAGCCTAGTGCGGGTTGATAGACTTCACACAACCATGTGTGCTACGGGTTTTCTCATGACGTTTTCCGTCTTCGTTTCAAACATCATAGATATAGAATCCAACACTTTAACAATTTTTAAAACATATTACACATATTTTTTAAGAGGTATCATTATAAAAAGGAAAAGAAAAAATTGACACGCTTTTTATTCACTAAAAGTTCGATTCGGTCTCTGATTTTACATTTTTTTTTATTACAAAATGAAACTGTAGATTCACTTTTTATTTGCACAGCATTGTGTTGTATGCGGAATGTTTAAACTATGCAAAAAAGTGGCTGCACAGAAAAGATACAGAAGCTGTTGCGAAGGAACGCCTTCTCTTCAGCGCTTCCTAAGCAGCAACCGCATGCTTACTCTCTGAAGCCAATATCACACTCTTCCGATTCCATTTCAAAATTGTTTCCAATCAAAATGTGTGTGCAATTTATTTTCGTTAAAAACATAATTTACAATGATTTATTAAAATTACTCATACATACATACACTCACGCCAATATCCCATAAGGGTAGGCAGAGACATATATATTTTGTCTGTCTCCCATTTGGGTCTTTCTCCCATTGGGGTAAGCAGACACCACTTCTTTCCACCTGCTACGATCGTTCAATGTAGCAAAGTAGATATCCTGGTTTCTGCGTGAAGCCCGAACAAACAAACATCGACGGATTTGGTTTCAGAAGCCGAATTAATCGATCTGAGTAGTTTGTTTATAAATATATTTGATTTTTGAAAATTTGATAAGACCGATGGAAGTCAAAATATTGCGTTGTGTCAAGGACCTCGAAACAAATACTCCAATGATTTAGCAATTTAGAGAGAATGAGTGAAAAGCAATTGACAAAACGAATATATCGACCGAATACGTTGAAAGAGGACGTAGAAAAACCTACCTTGACTAAATAAACAACTTGTTAGGAAAAGGTCAAGTGCGTAGCAACCTTAACAAGCAACCTTAATGTATTGAAAGATATACCTATTAACTCCTGTGGATCGGACGTAAGAGGTATGTCAGAGTCGAAGTGTCTGACAAATAATCTCGGCCTACCGAATGGACACTGGCATACGATTTCGTTAAGAGTCGTGAAGTTTGAAAAACTAGCGGAATGGCGGTGTGGTTGGTGTGACATTCTTTATGAGGTTTGCATACCAAGTGGGATTTCTATCGGTAATCTAACGCATTCGAGACGGCGATATTTTTCAAACACGGACGCCAGGAGCAAAAAATCTTTTTTTTTTTAAATTATATTGTTAATTTTTATTAAAAAAATAACTTGTTTATTATGTAAATCATCCAATTGTAAGTGAATTTGCATAAATAAGATGACTACACATTATTATTATTATTGCACAAACGGTGTGCAACCAGTTTTATAGCCTCGCAAATCAATTGCACACACGGTGTGCAATCGTTCTCGAATAGTTTAAATCAACAACAAATTTCCAAATAATTTTATATTGGATTGGATTTTATACCCGATGCTAACACCCCGACCCCCCTATTTTATTCGCGATATGCTGCAATTATGTACTCACCGTTCTCCCATGCCGCCTCCTTGGTCTTGATCAGAGCGGCCAGCCCAATGTTGTCCTTGGGCATAACGCGATTTAACATGTTATCTGATCCCTCACTATTAGCCATCGCTAGTTGGTTAAACTCTATAAGGTGTTCTTTCACTAGAGCAAACCTGAAATAAAATTTTAAATGGATCACATGTCATTTGTCAGAAAATATTTATTAACGGTTTATAACTGGCAACAGGTAATTTTAAAATTGAATATTACATGTTTGTTATATAAAAAGTTTTTGAGTCAATGAAAAGTTTATTGACTTTGACTATGTATATCTATATACATATCAATAACATGAAATCGATAGGGCGTGATGACTCTAAATTATATATATTTTAAAGTTAAAAGTTTGTCAAAAAAAATAGCCAAATTAACTTTGAGTCATACCAATTAAAAGATAATAATCACTTAAAAAAAAATCAATGTTTCCATGTTAAAATGTGTATAAGAAAAAAACAAGGTTAAAAATATCGCATCGTGTTAACTAATATGTTAAACAGCAAATCAAGCCAACAAAATATGTCCACGACTTTTAGCGCTTTGAGAAGAAACATGAACTAAAAGGGAGAAAAATATTGATTCATATCGTACTTAGCAGATCTAAAGAATATTGCGCATCCGTCGACATATTTCCTCTCTGACTCGGACATGGTCTTCGCACGAGACTTGGGCGAGAAGATGCCGTCATATCCGTCTTGTTTTAATTCGGGCAAAAAGAAGTTGTAGAACTGATCCGTTTCTACTTCCTGAAAATGACAATATAAATACTTAACTGAGTTAGGATTTGTAAAGCGACGGACAAATTTATAATCTCCCGGGACCCGACCCTGGCCGAGCGTAGGTCTTACGGGGATGACGTCAGACGTCAGACTGTTGGTCATTTGTTGATTTCTGCCCTATTTTCTCAATAACACCAAACCTTGACATGTTCATGACATTATATGACATTTATAATAGGGTAAACATTACTATTGTGCAATTATGCGATACTACAATATCGTATATACTGTGATAGTCATCATCATCATCATATCAACCCGCAGACGTCCACTGCTGGACACAGGCCTCCTCTAATGATCGCCACATCGAGCGGCTATGAGCCGCTTGCATCCACCGATTGCCCGCGACCTTCACCAGATTATCGGTCCACCTAGTCGGGGGTCGACCCACGCTACTGTGAGAGTATAAAACCTAAAATATGTTGCTCATTTCCTATCATTAGATTTATATCTACATCTTTAACGAGTTCTTATACGTATTTATCAGAACACTAGACATTTAATAAATAAAATTCGTATTCCCTCTACCACAGTGTGACGGTAGCCTAATTGGTCGTGTAAAGTGCTAAACGTGAAGACAAAGATTTACAGAGGCTGGAAGGAGCGCGAACACTCAAGGAGGGGCTTAGATAACAATAATGTTTTATTGATTCTACATATTAGCTACATTTCGATAAATCTTATAAAGCGTTCGACGCACACGGTCTGCTTGATTCCACACTGTGTTTTACTTAGTATTATCATTGGGCAGACTGTGACATTGACATCAGTTGTTCTCCTTTCTCCCTAATAATGCATTATAGATCTTTTTATTTTACCCTTAAATCAAACTTCCCCTTTTTAAAGGGGAATGTATTGTGACCCATCATTTGTACTTGTTTTGG
>WUAW01038580.1:4399-40504 GCA_017165845.1 Thaumetopoea pityocampa | reverse complement strand
GAAACAACTTTCCGAGCGGGTGGTAGATTCTTGACTATTCATAAGTACCTGTTGGGTTTACACGAATAAAATTTTTTGACTTTGACACAGACGCGATCATATTTCGATACTGTCGTAGAACAATGTCACATTAACATAACGGCTACTTTACGCATTGAACAAATACGCAGAGATATGCCGGTCCAACACTTGAAACCGCTCTCCTGTAAAGGCGACTTTGTACTACGACAGTGTTGATTTGTGTATAATAAGTGCAAATCGGTTACTTATATATAAATCAGCGAGAGAATCGCCGCAAACTACGTCCTGTACGCATTGTGTGACCGCTCTATATAGAACAGCTGCAGGTGTTAGTTGAAGACAAACTGATTGCCGAATGCGCCGCAACCGTAACCAGTCTTGTATTAGAATACGTTCGAACACCGCTACAACTGTAAGAATCACGTAGCGACCGCAATAGGACGGTTTCGTGTCCATGTGCTCAACACGCGGTACGCATTATAAACCGAAACATCGTCATCGTCAGCTCGAGTCCACTACTGGACATGGGCCTTTTCCTTAAAAAAGGAGAAACTTGCCATAATCTCCACGCTTGGCAGGTGTCTTGCAGATCGCAGTAATTTTGATTGAAAATAGGGTAACGCTCCTGTCCATTACCTTGGCAGATACATCCCTTAGCTGGTTCTCACAACATCCACAGGAAAAAATGGAGTGACGTTGGCACCACACAGTATTTAATATTTCAGCATTTAATATTCGTGGTAAAATATGAAAGAACAAATTGTAAAACAAAAAGTTATTTTTTATCAATAAACAAATCAAAGTGTTTGGTAATTCTACCATAATGACTTTTGTGTAAAATATTTAGATCATAAACGTAGGTGGTAAGTATATTTCTAATAACAAAGAAATTATATGGAATAAAATTACTATTTAAAGACAAACGAAGTTTTTTTGCAAGTCAATTGTACCCCAAATAATAAATGGCTGCATGGTAGTAATAAGTCGTTAAGGGTCTCGTGGTACTCGCCTGTAAGCTAATGATGTCTGCGGAGTAATGTCTGATTTCGTCCAGGATGCCCTTTTTCCTGTAGTCCCATTCAAGCGCCCAACTTGGGCAGTAGCCGTACATTTGTCTTGTCGCGTATTTGTCACAAAGCACATTGTAGCACATCACAGTGAAGATGCCTGGAAATAACAATTTCATTGTTAGTCATCAGCAATTAAAATTTTCTCATAAAACATCAAGAAAATTTGATGAGCAGGAGAGAGATTTGACGTCGCCTTTGCACTCTCAAATTTCAGATCAGTCATGTATTGTTTGCTATGTCACTCATTTCACATAACATCAGCCTCTTTAACTACAGATGTTATCTAAAAAACAAAAAAATAAAGAATAATTTATCCGCGAAATTAACTTAGCGTAACAATTAATTTAAGATCGATAAATACCAGTTATAATTAGATTGTCAAAGTTAATTATTGTAAAAAATAAATATCGAATTAAATCTGAGATGAAACCAGTTTCGATGGATCAATAGTAAAAAATATATTGACTGAAAAGTTAAAAGGTTCCACATTCAATTAACTTGTAACTTGATAGACTCGGATAAACTCGTGATTCCATGTTGAACATTTATCAGGCTAATTATAAATCATAAATATAGCTAGAGTAGTCCTTTGATGTCATCGAAGCCACGCCTGTTAAAACTATACGCGAGATAATGTAATATTTTCTAGGCGGAAGTACAAAAATAGTGAAGCTCATCATCCTAAATACAGATTATTTCACGAATCATCTTAAACATTATATTAGTTATCGATTTTACAATTAAAACTAATTGGGAAAATATATCTCACATAAAATCTACATATTACTTTATTTTTAATTTTAATTTTGTAAAGCTGTAAACATTGAGCGATTGTTTCTATCAGTATGAGTGCCGACTTCTTGTACAGTATTTTAGTTGTCATCATTTCATTACCGTTGTTAATTTTTTGAGCTTTATTGTTATCAGATATTTTTTTTGATTAAATAAAGGCAAAAAAAAAGTCTGTTTTAAGTCATAAATATCGCTGAATAGATCGCTCATGTGAATATTTTGAGCGTGAGAACCAATATAGTGAACCACCGCTACCATTAGCACGTGTTACAGAGTTACGAATGTTTATGGTATCAGAAAAGCGACAGGGTCTCTCTAACTAATAAAAGTATGGCGAAATATCAACTTAGGTGATGGGGAAAACGTGGATAAAGAACTGTCAAATCCAAATAAAAAAGAAACCTTCTCCAGTCACCGAGATTGATTATATTGACGTCGCTGCAATACGAAACCATATTTAAAATATATTAGGCACGAAGCAAATTTTCAACATTAGAAAATTAGCCATATCACTTAAAGAAGTTGATATACTCTAAGAAAGTTTATCAACGCCATCAAAATGCAGCGAACCTGCATTGCGCTTGCTGGGATTTACTTTTTGTGCAAAGTCCAAAATATTTCGAGTTGAGCTTTTTCCGTCGATGAAATGATGATAATTACGGTTGTGATGGTTTAACGCAGAAGTTCCTAGACTTTTTCTCATAGACCACTTTCAAAATTTAGCTGGTTTAGGTGGTTTCGGTGCAGCTACATTTCTACCACATTCCCAAAACTCGACAAAAATGTGAAGATTAGATCTAACTATGAAAATTTTGCGTACGCCAACGTAGACCACCGTTGAATCTCCCGTGGACCACTGGGGGTCCATCTGGACCACTTTGGGAACTAAGGGTTTAACGCAAACCACACTGTATCTAGATCGGATAATAAAAACGGAATCAATAACCAATCTGCCCGAAGGAAAAAGATAGAGAATAATAATTACTCATGCTGGGACAACATCAGGTTTTATCCTCAATGGCCTACTGGCATTCAAATCGACAAAAACAACAGAGTGCTACGATTAAAAGAATTTTGAAAAATTCAAAGAATGGTTTTAATACTTTTAAACAATTTGAATGAGTTCCATGTCATCATCGTGGACAATGCTCCATACCACTTGGTGCAAAAAGTTAAAGCGCTAAAGTCAAGGAACGAAAAATAGATGTTTCCAAAACAAAGGCGTAAAAGGAATGGTGAAGAATGAATTATTAGACTGGTATAAACCCCGAACTGTAAACGTACATTTTCGATGAAATCGTTAAGGAAATGGGTCATACGGTCATACTCGTACTACTGTCAAAACAAGAACAACGCGATTGAACTAATTTGGAGGGAAAGTTTATGTTTTTTTGTAACTCTCGCTTTTTTAGTGTTGTAAATCAACTAATTGAAAAAAAAAAAAATTGAATAGGGATAATTCCGTACAATTTTCACTGGTAAAAAAATTACGACCACTACATCAAAACCAAGCGAGTGAAACAAGAATACCGGGAACGGTCGGTGAGTAAAAAAACCAATCCCAATTTCTATTGGCAAGCAACGTTCAACCCTTTTGGTAAAAATGTGTAGCAGGATAAGATGCTTTCAACAATTTCGGCTAAGTATCATTTAGCCATTCAATAAAATTTCTGATAAAGTGACAGATCAAACCACTTAGCGAGACATATTCAAGTTGTGTGTGGTATTTCAAATACATCAAAGTGAATCAAAACAAGCACGTCTGTTTCAACGGTGTTGTCAATATAAAATGGACATTAACTAATATTAGATACCACAATGAGTCAGCGATGCGATGCAGCGCCTTATTTTTTACCATCTAACTAAGACACCTTGTCATAAAATGTTGGGTTAAGTATGCATGTCGGAATACACTTCAGCTTAAGATTGTTCAAGAATCATGAACTTATTTTGAATATATTTATAATGACATAATTATATAATAACATACTTCTATCAAAAATGTTCCTAATCGATAGTTTGTATGAGTACCATGTCCAAGATTTAAATAAACACCAAGAATTGTCTGACTGCCCAAATCAGTAATAGGTAAATTTACCTATTACCTATTTGAAAGAAAGCGTTTCCGTTTTACGTAATTACGTAAAACGGAAACGCTTTCTTTCAAACTGATTAGAACGAGGAAATTGGTCATCGTAATCGTCCTGAGAGCGAAGAGAGACGGATTCGTTTCAAACTACTACATACTTATTACGTAAAACGTTACGTAGCACGATTGCGCTCTCTCACGCTCCACACCATTATATCAGATATATACGGATGCGGCGCGCCCGCACCCGTCTCATTACGCGAATCAAAAGTTGCGCTGCGCAGGATGAAGGCGCTCGTCTAAATGTCAACTTCGTGGACGGCCTTGGCGATGCAGTTATCTAGATTTAATCGTGCCGGTCTCAGTCAATCAACAGACAAAGCACCGGGAGTGGTGGTTCAGAGACAAAGCGTCGCTGACTGGGAGTAGACAGCTTAAAGGACAAGACAATGCACAGAGATCGCCCGCGTAGTCTTACTCTGGACAAATTGATAACGATCGGGCCGTGAGCGTTCATGCTAATCGACGCGGAGTTAAAGTCACCTGGTGACACTCGGCGACGATCAATGTGGCCGCAGCACGTGCTTCAAATACGACCATTGTATGCTCGATGCGATGCACCGGGACGCGCCGCACATGTTTAATGTCGCAAAACAATACGCGCATCGATAATCGCACGCTGTTTAAGGAACTACGGGCGAAACGAAAGCTCCGCTCCAACACAATAATTGATGGCTGTGTTGTCGAACATGTGGACGCGTCTTCATTTCAAATAAATTGAAAACAATGACGAAATAGTACGTGCGCCACGTACAAACAATGGTGAAGGTGATTATTAAATATCAGCTGTTACAATATTCTGTGCCATAAGTTTCAACGTTGAAACTGGTGTCGTATGCTAAACTAGCTTTTAACCGCGGCTCTGCCCGCGTGATTATCGATTACTCGCTACATGGGAAATCCCGAAACAGTCATAGATTTATATAAGAAGCCTTAGAACCACTTTTTCTTGAGCTCTCGTACCTTAACGGCGGCTACTAAAACAGGGATCAAGCTGTATCTTCAATTCTATTAGGCTGTTTTTGATGAAACGTGTCGCAGTATTTAAATAGGAGTAGTACCTTTAAGACAGTAACAGTTTGATTAAAATCTACCCGTTGATTTTTGGGTGAAGCTCGAACAAACAAACAAACATCGACGGATTTGGTTTCAGAAGCCCTTAATTAGTCGAAATGACTTTAAAGAGTTTTTTTAACTTCTTTGATTTACAAAATTAGACATTTAACAATTTTATAATAGTATAATAGATTATAATAAATGAAAACAAAGGTAAAGATGCAGTGACAGATGTCGGTCTGGGAGGCAGGTTTACCACGACAACCTGCTACACCCGACAAAGCAACACTTCAGTCTACATATATGCTTGTGCACAAATACAAGGGGCTTTCATAAGTAAATATGCAAATACATGCGTGAATCAGTAGATAATAAATATATTTTACTAATCAGCGTTACGAGAGTTAAATCTCTGCGAGGTACCGTCAACGTGGTCGGTTTCAGTCACGCTCGCGTAATGATTTCTAATATCAATACGTTTCGTGAGAGATCGAGGCACGCCTTTTTTGCGCAGCGAACTCAGCTCATTAAAATCGATTTAAATATGCGAACATTTCCATTCGGATTGACGTTGTAAAGAACTCATTAGATCACGCTCGCCCGGAGTCCGGGGTGATGGGCAGTGTGACGTAAGAAGTCTCAATAGGTGCTAACAAGACGTCGTTAGTGGGAGTTGAGACGCAATATCAAGACCGGTCTATATAGATTTCACCTTCAGTTATTGGGAGCAAATCATGCCATTTTGCTAGAAATTCAATTATGCTGTTCGGAGGACAACTAATGGACAATAAAGGAAAAAATATAACAAAGAACACGACTTAACAATAATTTGTATTTAAAAGTCAATTGCGTTCATCAATAATTATGTAATGAAACGCCACATAGTCCGTGGAAGTATTGCCATATGGCGACACGCAACAGATGTATGAGAACGTCCATCTGTTGATGTCTTTTCTTTGTTCGATAAGTCTGATATTGTACTTAAAGTATTATAGTAGAAGATGTATGTAATAATTAGATTGATGTTAGGTTATTTATTGCACGCATTATATGCAAGTTAGATCGGATTACTGGGGAGAGGGGGGGACTTTATTAAGTATTATATGAAATTATTTATTAAGTATTATAATTACAAAAATTAAAAAAAAACAAAATTATTTAATTAATTTAACTGTAGTTTCACAAAATCTTCACGGTGATCATTACTGCGTTTTGTATCTTTATCATAAACACAAATTTTATATAGTTATTAGATTAACAATGTATAAAGACGAGTTTATAGATGCTGGTAGATAACTTATACTTGAATTATCTACAAAACGAACAGTTTTGGATGTCGCATGATATGGATATAACTACGGTGGTAAAAAGTACAATCACAAAGCGTCAGAACAGATTTATTTTAGTTATACATGGTCAATAAATTTTACACACATTGTAGTAAGTAATATAATATACATATTACACGGGCACAATAAACAATAAATAATCCTACATGAATATATATGTACATCGTATATAGATGGTAACAAAAATAAAATCATTAACAAAAATTACAAATCACTTCACTTGGAGAGGTAATACGTTTTAATTTTAGCCCTGATGCCGTCTAAGGAGTAGCAATCGCGAATGTAGTGCTGAAGTGAATTCCACAGTTTTACAGCACGCATAGTAATGGACTCATCATAGCGGCATGATGAGTGAGAAGTTGTTTGAAGATGAAGAGAGATAGTAGTACGACAAGGTTTGTTCCTAAAAGTTAGAAAGTTGATACGCTCAGGAAGATATCCCACAGATTTGGTGTTATGAAAAATGGAGAAGATTTTGGCCCAAAACTACAAAACACGTCATATACACATAAGCCGAATTTGTAGCGGTTATACAAACTCTACAGTCATTCAAGCTTATCGATAACTTTCTAGAAAACAGACATCATTATATTCCAGGAATGAAAGAAGAACAAAGATAAGGTTTGTTCGATGAACATTTTGGAAACGCTTGACGAACTAGTAAGAGCTGTAGACCCTCCTGCTCACATACGCTAACGAGTATGCCAACTGAGGTTGGAGGCCATGTACACTCTTAGAGTTTTAACAGGAGCGCTGTGGCACATAATCGTATAAAAAACTAAGTGTTCATATTATATCTACCTTCAATAATAATAGCTCGTGATTTTGACGGGTTGATAAGAAGACCAAACCATTTCGCCCATTTACTAATTTGTCCTTGAATTAATAATAAAAATGGCATGAAAAAAATTCTTGGGTTCAAAATGACGGTACAGCTGCCGACCGTTTGCATAAATATCGTAGTAAAAGGATATGACCTTGTTTATACAAACTAAGAAAAGTAGTGAGAGAGGACTTTAAATTTTTAAATAAAATTAGTGTGGTCACAATAAATATACATTGTAATTATACTACATCAAGACATCATTAATTGCATTATAACGACTGATGACAATAAAATTGGTGCTGCTTGCTGTAATCAAATGGACACACAATTGCCTCGTTGATAATAATATGCCAAGATAACTCTCGGATATAATTTAGCCAAGCAAACAAATAGCTATAAGTGTAGTAAGTGAGGAAATTTTACACCTTTGCTAAATCTAAACGCCATTAATCAACACTTTATTCATGAAGCTATTACTTGCATCGTTGGAAGAGACGGTTAATTTAAACAGGAGGAAGAATGTGTAAGTAGTTATTTAGTTACTACACTACGTGAAGTTTATCTCGACAGCCGAGAGTAAAAAAGAAATAAACCAGTCGGGTGCTATCGCATCTCATCAGAATATAATGGAGGGAGGTACACAACTGTCTGTTTATTGGCGATGCCATTACGTGGATATTTTGTATCATGAGTTCACGACAGACGTTCTAATTATTTATTCAAGTGTTGTAAACAACTATTGTTTCGTGACTATTACTTGGAACTCACTCAGAAAGGTCTCTTGTCCCATGAAGTTGTTAATCCACTTGTTGTAAAAATCATCATTCTCGACATGTATCTTTAGAGCAAGTCTCCATATTATTTGAAAACTTTCAAAAATAATTGATAGGCAGATTTAGGCCTCAAATTATATATATATAGGATTTAGCAGTTTTTGGATTGGTTGTATTTTATTTGAGATTTGCCTGATAATGCATAGCGAGCACTATGCTGATTACAGTTGTTAATCATTTAAATACACATATGTGATTTAATACATTGTAGCCTCTTAGGATATTTAAAGATAATATACGTCCTCTGGGTTGATAAGAACCTCATGCGGTAGGAATTGATAGAAGTTTACTTCTGTTGTGTTAATGCGTTGTATTTAAATAAATCCATACTTTGATAAAGAATAAGGTACGATTCTTAAATAGGCATTTATGGTTAAATTCGAAGTTTTACTGGAAGGCTTAGCCTAGTTTCTCTGAGGTAGTTTCTGATAGACTAAAACTGAAAATCTATAATAACACGGTAAATTAAAGAAAGAGCTCATGTTTAATAAATTTTTACTTTATTTATCTCACGTTTAAGCCTACTAATATTCAGTTGTTCAAATTGATTCTTGTAGAGTATATATACATTGTCATAAACGAGAATCTAATATAATCGAAATTCATGTATACTTTCTTAGTGCCAATTACTAGGCGACACGATATGCTTTGTTTGAACTCACAAATTGATCGATCACTGATAATTTTTTATGCGCCGTGTGGTGTTGTATGGGTATTGCAATTAATTTGCGTTATATATTAGTTTTTTTTTTGTACAAACATTTAATCACAACATGTAATCAAATTTGCTATAAAAAGCATTATATTAGTAATGTAAATATTGAACATCAGTAACACCAGTCGCAACTAATGGCAAAGAAGACAGAATATGGATTCGATTTAAGAGAGGAAACACAGCATGCAAGGTATGCACTGCTGATTCCTTACTATCTCCTTGTCCCATGTAAAATTGTATAATATGATAGGTAATTGTGGTTTCAGTTTTAATAAAAATGTGCAGGATTACAGGTTCACGGATGCGAGGAGGTCGCCACGGCAGTGTCTCTCATTGTGCATTGTTTAACCGCGAATGGCGAGACGAAGGGCATTTCCGCTCTTCCCGTATTTATCGTATCTGGCCGTGAGGTCGACCGGGCGAGTTCGGCCGAATCGTTCATCGGTATAATAAACATTACTTCCTAATTAATGGTGTATTGGATTTCTGTAAAATTATTCAGGACAGCAGAGAAAAGGAAATAAATTTATTTTTAATTTTTCTTTTGTATTAACCAATCGCAATCGCCCATCTACAAATTTTCACAGAATCTGTTCGATATAAGAAGGGTAATTAATACAATCGAAGTCCCCGTCGCAGAGAACATAATGTTAGTAATTTTACTGTAACACAACCTAATTTAATTTAGACTCTTTCTAATACATTTCTGTGAAAAGTTACATTTTTGCGTATCTTTAGTCGGCGTGTTCCGAGATCACGTCCAAATTTCTTAATTTTGACATGTATAAATAAAACTGACAGCGCCAAAATTGTAGTTATCACGTTTTGGCGTTTAGTATTAGAAAAAGATAGGAAGACTCTAAATTTAGTTAAGTTCTGTTACAGTACAATTATCACCAATATTAGTGATTCTACGTTCTTATAAAATAACAGTAGAGAGTAAGGCACGGAAGTTGTATTTTATGGTCGATGTTTATAATTTGCTAGTTCAAACGAGAATGATTATTTTATTGCACCGCTATAAAAGCTGCCCAGTTCCTTTGTTGTACGAGTCTCAATATGTGAGGTTGTTACATTTGTCTATGTGTATGGAAAATTGACTAGATCCATGCGGCCGAGGGAGCAGTTATTCCCGCGATTCAGGAATGCCGTACGTGCAACGATATTAATTATTTGCAATAGGTGTAAGGTCCTTGCGCCGCGCGCCCGCACATCCGCTTTGATTTATGTAAATTGGGTGCGCTTCGTGCGTCGGAAAGCGGCACAAAGAAGGCAAAGCTTGACTCTATATATTAGATACACACGCTAATTTATTTGTTTGAGTTGCGAACCGGTAACGCATACACTACGAAATATAAATATCGACGCCCCCACCGAATAAAGTGGTAATCGAAAAGGAACATCACAGGAAAAATGGAAGACCCTACTTTGCATAATATTGAATCTTCCGTCGGACAAAAAATATTTTTTAAGTAGCTTTGAAGTAATGATAAAAAAATCACAATAAATAGAGAAAGTGTGATTATACTTGATTAATTGTGAAGTTTCTAAATATGAAATAACATTTTTCTACAGTAACTCGTCTTTACCATTATATTCCATGGGGGCGTCGATATAATAAAAGTGTATAAAAAAAAATAATTCATGTTAAATTAGCCACAAGTTACATTGTCAGTTCTAGTTCCAGACGATAGCTTGATTTTAACTGGATAATATTGATATACATATTTGCATTGCAACTCACATGTGTCGTGCTATAGAACGGAGTCTGGTTGTAATAACACGGCAGATCTAACATCTACGGCCCATCTTGATTTAACATTCTATTGTATCATTTATTTTAACATGTTACCAATGAAAAGTGGAATTATTTCCAATAAATACTACTTACTATTGTTATTTATGTAAAAAAGAATGTCTTTTTTAGTAATGGAAAATACTGGCTTAAACATGGTAACAATTTTTTTCATCGGATTCAAACCAGTACTTGACTAAAATTCCACCTGATCGTAAGTGGCGATGTAATCTAGGGTGGTAAAACGTACTAGCTTAATAAAAAAATCTATTTACTACTATCTTAAGGAGACCTACATTATAATCGTATGGAAATAATAACGAAGGAAGATTATGCCAGTCTCTATACGCACGTATTATGAATGTTGAAGCAAACCATGCGGCATCATGACTAGCCTGTTTAAGTCCACTGGACATAGGTCTTTGTAAAGAGAGAGATTTGACATTATCTCCACAGTACGCCGACGTTTATGAAAAGAGCTGAAGATGTTAATTGAATCGCAGCACCCGCGGAACGAGAAGCAGTGACACCGTTATGCGGGCACATACAACGGTTCATTACATATCACCGTCAGCCCGTGGAAGTCCACTGCTGGACATAGACCTTCTCCTTAAAAAAGTGGGATTTGACATACTTCGACGCTTGGCAGACGTCTTGGAGGTAGCAGTGGAGTTTGATTAAATAACAGGATAACGGTCAAAGATAAAGGTCAAAACGATAAAAGGTCCTTGATTGAAGACCACATACTAGCAAGTGCAGTGTGGGACGGCCACCTACGAGATGGACCGATGACCTGGTGAGGATCGCTGGGTGTAGCTGGATGCAGGTGGCTATGGACCGGTCGCGCTGGAATTCGATTGGAGGGGCCTATGTTCAGCAGTGGACAACTACGGGCTGAAATGATGATGATGATGATGAACAGGATAACGCTGTTACCTATTACCCTGGTACATCCCTCAGCTGGTTGTCACAGCATCCACAGGAAGATATGTCATGATGCTATCATTATGGCGACGCCACAAAGAAAAATCATTATATATACTTATCCAAAATTGATTGACAGGCGACTGATTGATACATCGGCAATAACCCTGTTTTTTGTGCCAATGAGTCCCAAGTTCGATCTTAGTAGGGACAAACTTTGTGTGATAAGCACAAATGTTTGTATCCGAATTATGGACGTATTTATCTATTTATTTATTATATTGTTATATTTATTCGTGGGAACGCAATTAGGAACTTTAACGTTTTAGGCGTAAAAATGGCGGCGTCGTGGTTCGCCACCCGACACGTCTCGTTTCCCGTGGAGGCAAAAAGTGGGCTACTGATAGCCACTTTGGTCGTAGCAAGTGGAAAGAAGTGGTCTCTGCCTACCTCAATTCTTCGGTAGTATAGTGCTTAGTATACCCGCCTGTTAGGCGGGAGACCGGGGTTCGATTCCCCGTCGAAGAGCCAGGGAAAAAGGCGTGAGTGCATGTATGTTATCTATTTATATATTGTATTTGTCTAGTACTCAAGATAGAATGCTAGTTTGGGACTAGATCAATGTGTGTGTGTGTGTGTGTGTGTGTGAGTGTGCGTGCAGAATATTAAGCATTACGTAAAACATAAAAAGGTTAGAGTGTGGTAAGCTTCAGAGTAAGTCCTGAGGAGGAAACGTGAATCCCGAAGGCCTCCCACGGAACATTACCGTTGCGGTGCTGAGGCGGTCTCAAGTGGGTTATTTATGAGACGCGCCGCGTGCGCCGCGCCCATACGAGCACCACTATGACATTTTATTAATGACTAAGTTCATATCGTTAGCCATTTTGCTATTGCTATTAAGTAAACCAATACTCTCTCGAGAGTGAGAAAGATATCGTTGTTATTAATATTTAGTCAGAGGGTGATAACCCGTACGATTGCAGTGTGACGCCGGGAAAATAATAGGGTAATACCATCTCTACCGGTGAATGCTATGAGGAACAGCCAAGGGACGTAGGATAGAGGGCAGTAGCGTTATCCTGTTATTAAATCAAAATCTATTGCGACCCCTAAGACCAAGCGCGGAGATATGACAAATTCCACTGGCTGACGATAATCATGATATACCCGCACAACGTATAACGACTAGTGATCTACTAGTATAAGTGTGATGTGAAGATTAAACCATTCGAGACCGATTGCACACCATGTGTGCAATAATATTATAATAAATAATATAATAAAAAATAAAATGGTTGCACATTACCATTTTATTTTTACGAATTTACTTACGAATTGGTCGATTTCTATAGTAAGCAACTTTTTTTAATAAAAAATAAACAATATAAAAAAGTAAAGAAATTTCGCTCCGGGGGATGCTGTGCTCGAAAAAGAAAATCACCGTCTCGAATGGCTCAAGGTGGTTGAAGCCTAGTCAGTGAACGTCATTCGGGACAATGGACAGAGGATTAGATGGGTTTCCCATTTTGATATCTAGTACAGATCTTACTTTATTCAATTTAGGAAGGAATGTAAAACAGCAGATCGCAGTACGTGTATAATTAATACTAAGAGTTGCGGTGATTATGATGGCTTCAGCAATACATCAGACGTGAGTCAGTTATCATCAGAACTAAAGTGGACATAATAACGCTAAGTCGAGGTGATGCTAAGGGAGAGAAAGAACTGAGATTATACTTACAAGTCGGACGAGTCCTGTTCGGTCGAGTTAATGGTATCCAAGGCCTCTGTGGTGGTAGTGTGGCAGAAACTGGAACAAAATGAGACAAAAAAATTAGTAAACGACAAATTCGTGCAGTAATTTGAATAGATATGAATCAACTCAAACGGCAAAATGAATTATAGAAAAAGATGGCCACAAAAAGAGTTATAGTTTTAAATCGCAATCCGTGCATGCACTTCGGTTTAGATAGAAGCTATCAACATTGGCAGAATCTTAATATTTATTTAGTTAAGAGAAAAAATTGCACAGACACGTTCATGAAACTTTATACCAATTGGAAATTAGTAAGAAATCTTTCATTATTCATCATCTGTACCGTATACTCAATAATAAAAGGTCGATTCGAGCGAAACACCTCCAGACGTGGTCTGTGACACAACGGTATCGAAACCGTATTTGTAAATAAGTCTATAAACAAAAAAAACTTAGTACTGTCTTGGAAATTAACTGAAAATACGCAAATGATGTTGTAATCTGGGATATAAATGTAATCACTCATATTTGAAAATAACGCGATATATTAACATTTCCATAGCCGTAAACAGAAGTATGTTACAGCACAGCATAGTCAAATGATCCGAATCTAATTGAATAACTAATTTCCAAACAGACTTCATCAGCTTTAACTTGAAATAAATTTAAACTTGGAATTGTAAAACAAACGATAGATATTTTAGCTTAAAGTTGCCAGTATCGAGAATTGGCTATTCCATAAGTAAGGATCTAACAGTAGCGTTAATCCATCTTTTCCTGAGAATGTGGCGAGACCCCTGGATCATCAGCATTATTACCCTGCAGTTTAATAGGCATTTTTGTTACACTTGCGTATTACATGGTTTAGGGTCTACTAGCCAGATCACAGCAGCCTATATATGCAGGCACAGAATGCGTAACAACTCAGTCTTAGGAGGAGCAATCCACGGGGATAATAAGTATATTAATTGGTCTGCTGTGTTCTAATTATCGTGAGCTGCAGCAACCACTTTCTATACTTACCAGGTTGGCTGCAAGCTCGTTTGCTATATACATGATCATCTCCATAAAAGACGTTTGACTACATTATAGTAGAACCCTACTTTAACGGAGTAGACTTATGTTCAGTAGTAGGCTTAAACAGTACGATTATGATTAAAAATTTAATTTCCAGTCATTAAATTGCCCGCCCAATTTATATAATAGAAATAATTATGCAACATGTCATAAATGCTTCAGTCGTCATTAGAACCGGTTAATAATATTTCATCAAAAAACAACTACATGATTGAAATAAATCATACAACAGGCTGCACGTGTCATGTAACATGTCTGGACGATCGAAGCGGTACATACTTCCAATGAAGATTAATGGAACGGAGTTCAGTGTGTCCGTCACTCAATTATGTGGCGATACGCTGTCACAAAAAAACTTGTTAATTTTTATCATAAGGAGTTGTCACGTTTAAAGAATACCTACTTAAGTTTACCTGAACGTTTAAAAAAATTGTATGACGCTCTTGCAGCCAATATAACTTGAGACTAAAACACTTACAATAATATTTTTACGAGAGATATTCCCATCCGAGATTAGAACATACTCCTACATATGAATACAAAATGAAGACACTTGGCAGTGACGATAAAAGTTTATGCGACCACGATACACCTTAGTTTATGGATGTAACTTGTAATGAATGAACATTTATTAAACCCTTAGCAACCCAGCAACATAATGAAAAAGTGTTCCAAAAACACCATTATTATTTTAAACTTCAACGAATACTTTAATTTAAATATATGTCAACACTAGTAAGTTTGCAGAAAGTACTTTTTTTTTCGAAAAAAGAAGATATATATACTATTAATACCGGAAACGTACGTTACGATTGCTCATTTGGTGAGAAATATAAATTTTATTGCGGGTGTGATGAATTTGAAGTGCCCGTAATATTACGGTTGCAGTAATTTTGTCATGGTAAATAGCGCACGTAATAATATGGGGAAAGTCGTTAAGGGGTTAAACGCTGTATTAAAGAAAAAAACATTTACACGATCGAAAAATGACGCTCCATGGCAGAATCACACAAACACGATAGTTAATCTATGGCAAAAAAAATTACTAAAAATGGTGTGGTATTCTCATGAAATCATAATTATGAAATTATAAAAAGTACTTATAAAAAATCTGGTTACTTTATAAAAGTAACTAGATTTTGCCCGCGGCTCCGTCCTCGTGAAAGTCGGTTTTCGGCAACATGAAAAATCTCGACACAATCATAGATTTATAGAAAGGCCCACCACCCACTTTTACTTGACCTCTCGTACCTAAGCGGCGGCTACTAAAAGAGGCATCAAGCTGTATCTTCAATTCTACTAAACTGATTTTGATGAAACATACCGCATTAATTAAGTCTAAATAGTACCTTTAAGACTGTCATAGCTTAATCAAAATCTAGCCGCTGGTTTTTGCGTGAAGCTCGAACAAACAAACATCGACGGTTTGGTTTCAGAAGCCCTGATTTAGTCGATCTGAGTAGTTTGTTTTTAAATATCTTTGATTTTTTTTAAATTTGACATTTAACAATTTTATAATAGTACAGAATCAATAAAAGTTCACTAATATTATAAAGGTGAGTTTGTGAAGACGTTCCAATGTTTGTTACTCCACCAAACTAAAACTATTAAACCGATTTAGCTGAAGTTTTGCCCATTGGTTGATTATATTTTTTTTTACCAGAAAAGAGTACGGTTATGTGAAAAAAGAAAACTCGCGCGGCCAATACGCAGTATGAGTTAAATGCGAATAGTTTATGCATGTAATCGGCCTTCATTAATCTAACTGCTGGACATATATGCGCCTCCCCAAGTTTGAGCCATGTTTTTCGGTCTCTGCTCTTCTAATTCCGTCACTGTCGTCAACCTTGCGCAGGTCGTCCGTCCATCGAGCTGGAGGACGTCGAAGGGCGATAAAGGTTAATTACTCGTATTATTTTAAAAATCCTTTGTCGTGCGGCGTGACTTGCACGGACGCCATATTAGTGAGCGCTCGGGTTTACGCATTATTTACACGTTTGGGACGACAAAGAAGTTGAACACTACCTGGATCCATAACGATTATCTTCAGAAGGAAATGTAGCAACATCTATACTATTATAAAATTGTTTAATGTCAAATTTTTTAAAAATCAAAGTTATTTACAAACAAACTACTCAGATGGACTAATTAAGGGCTTCTGAAACCAAAGGCGTCGATATTAATTTGTTTGTTTGTTCGGGTTTCAGACAAAAACCAGATTTTGATTAAACTATTACATTGTTAAAGGTACTATTCCTACTTAAATACAGCGGCATGTTTCATCAACATCGGTCCAGTAGAATTGAAAATACAGCTTATCCCTGTTTTAGTAGCCGCCGTTAAGGTACGAGAGCTCAAGTAAAAGTTGTCCTTGGCTTTTTATATAATTAAGTCTAAGATTGTGTTGGGATATCCCATATAACAGAACACCGACATTCACGCAGGCGAAGCCGCGGGCAAAAGCTTATATAAATAAAAATTTAACGATGTGATGCTGTGATTAAAGTACATGCATTGGAGTCAAGTTGTGCTAAGTACGACCTCTGATCAAAAAGGTCGCGGGTTCGATCCCGGTCCCGTCCCGCTGACAATTTATGTACGGTCTACATTCTAGACACCGATGTACTCAACTCAGAAGGAAAACTTCATGAGAAAATCTGCATGCTCACATAGGTGTGTGAATTCTACCAACCCGCATCAGGACACCGTGATAGATAGACTTCGGCCGAATCCCCCTCTTTATAAGGTATGGTCCGCGCCCTTGCATTGTAGACGAATATGGAGTGGCGACGCTGACGATAACGAATGTGATATAACAAACACAAATAGGTCATTGTCCCGGAGATCTGTCTGTACTGAGGAGGGTAACACCGAAGATATTGTGATTATCGGTGACACCTGATAAAAGTTGCATTGTAATCTCCACGCAGAGCTTAAATTAAATCGGGGCGGCGGTGTTTTCGCCAGTGTTGTCTGTACCAAGTAACCACCGGTAGGTTATTGTCGGTCCCTCGGGTCACACGTGCGGAAATCAAAAAATAAAAAATTTGCCTGTGCGATTATGTAGTGAGTCACTTCTACATTGTACTCGTTATATGACGTAAAGCTAAATTCTGCATTCTAATGAAAGGTTGTAATGAAGATATCAACAGGAACATAGCCTCTCATTAATTAATTAGTAATTTTTTTGAAGTATTTTATGGCCAGGTATTTGAGACTTTTAATCCAAATCATCATTTTAACACATATTTTCGTCAATATAACAATAAAATGTTTTATTGCTTCTTGGGAGTTTTGACGTTAATCCGAAGATTACCATATCAACTAAGCGAAAGTTCCCGCAAACATGTTGCATTAAAAAATACAATGACTGAATGTACAATAAACTAATAGAAAACACTAAAACAGAACTTTAAATGTTGCTTTACTCGAGCTGCCGTCAAAACTAATTAGCTATTTTATGCGATGAGATTGTAGATAATATTAGAAGTTTATCCGCATCGGTACATTGCGACTAACAGCCGCCGCCGGCGTATTTAATTACGTTCATTGATGTAATCAGAATTCAAACTCTATTTTATACTAAAGCACGTCCTACATCCACACTATTATAAAATTATTAAATGTCAAATTTTCAAAAATCAAAATTATTTAAAAATAAACTATGCAGATCGACAAATTAAGGGCTTCTGAAACCAAATCCGTCGATGTTTGTTTGTTTATTCGGGCTTCACGCAAAAACCAGCGGTTAGATCTTGGTTAAACTAATACAGTCTTAAAGGTAATATTCCGACTTAAATAATAGGGCATGTTTCATCAAAATCGGTCGAGTAGAATTAAAGTTACAGCTTGATCCCTGTTTTAGTAGCCGCTGCTAAGGTACGAGAGGTCAAGTAAATGTAGCCTATGGCTTTTTATATAAATTTATGACTGTTTCGGAATTTCCCATGTAGCGGAAAGTCGACATTCACGCGAGCGGAGCCGCGGGCAAAAGCTAGTTGCAATATCCATTGCTTCCCGTGGATGCTGTGAGAATCAGTTAAGGGATGCGCCAAGATAACGGGCAGCGGCGTTATACTGTTATCCCATCAAACTCTACTGCGATCTCCAAGACGCCAGCCAAGCGTAGACATTGTGTCAAATTCCGCTTTTCTAGGACCCATTGTGGCGACCTACATATTTCGCTACAATACGGCGCGGCTCTTGAGTTACACAGAAGTCTGAATTACGCTAACGAAGTTTGACAGTGACGGTTGGAGCGACGGCAGGTCCCGCCAGACATAACACCCGTGTAGTCGGAAGGTCTTCCCCTTTTCCGATAATGCCACTCCTGCCTCACTTCGACCTATATAAGGTGAAATCCTCAGATGAGCAACGTCTTCATCATCGGTATACCGCTATACCTATCTCCAGCAGTGGACTTACACGGGCTGGTGTTGACAGTGATGCTGATAAAATTAATCCCAGGATGGCAGAACGGTACAGAGACCTCAACGTGGTCGCCATTGTTCCGCGGCGGTCGTCCCTTCGGGCGAGGGAGGTCGTCGGCGTCGTCGCCGCATTACCCTTTGTAATTAGGGCCGTGGGCTGCGTTAGGAGGCGGCCCTGCACTAAATCACGGCATCGGCTTAACATGCGCACGCCGTCATGACGCGCCGCACCGCTCTGGCCCGTCCCGACACAATGGCCGTTTACGTATAATTGAATATTAAAGAGCTAAAAATATTTTTTCTGTCTCCGTGAGTGACAGTTTTAACATATTTCGAAGTATCGTTGGGGTTATTCACTTTATTCAAATGATGACGGCATAAAAACAAAGAATGATATTGATGAAACTGTTATATCGGTCCGGTATATACACCATGTATTATTGATGAAACCAGTTTCCGGTGTTTCAGCGCAGTTACAGACGCCTTAATAAATAATATTACATGAAAATATAAGTTTCAAAGTGATAGAAATTTAACACGTTGACGCCCGCGCGGATAGTCGCGGTTTTTTCGTGCGGTGGCGCTACAACTAGCGCTGCGCCCCGTGGAGCGGAGCAGCGCCAAATTATACTCTCTCACCAATGCGTGGACGTTCATAGAAAATGGGGAACTACGCGAAACAAAATTTTAAAATTTACAGAAAAAAATATTAATCATTTGTTGATGGATGACGCATGACAAACGTGACCCACCGGTGGGTCACGCCGGCGTCAACGTGTTAATGACCCATACTGATAAAATAATTTATAATCATTAGTTTACAAAATGTTCAATTAATCCGTTTGTTTATTACAACCGAATAATCTCAAAAATTTGCAAATTAACCTAATTTTCAAATTTAAAAATTCCATCGTCATTCTTTTTTTATTAACAGATGCATTGTTCTGTGGGGCGCAGTTGAAAACCGGCGTTAGATGGCGTGGCGTGTCTGTTTTTTATAATAGTTTTTATTTTATTTAATCAAGAAGCAAAGACTCATTTTATTAGTACTATTTTTACTTATTATCTACTTATAGTATCAATATTATATATAACTTTATAAATTAAATAGCTAATAATGTTTTTCCTGTATAATTCGTGTACGAACTTCGTCACAAGCTCATCACAGAGGAAAGCCTACAGCAGGAGTTCACATACCATTTAATTTAATGCTGAGTTGGATTGTTCACACTAATGGCACAATATTCAATAAACGATTTGTCTTTCTTTCCATGACAAAAAAGACACAAGAAATTTTAAAAAGGAGTGTTCGAGTCTTTTCACCTCGACAAAATTTTCGAAGATACAGCAGGCAGGTGCGGTCACAGACAAGGTGTTACAAGAGGCACAGCAGCACGGTGGCGAGTGAAAGTCTAATGCACTAGAGGTACGAGATAGGCAGAGCGCGATAAGCATCGGCACGCTCTTCACATTGTTCGGGCTTCGATACGTGAGATAAGGCTTGTTGGTACGTCTATCGGAGCTGCCGTGAGAACGGCCCTTGTGTCATACTAACACGACGGCTGCAAGACAGGAGCAACCGTTATCCCTCTTACCATCTGCAAAGTAATCTTTCATTCAAATCGGCGGGTCAGAATACAGAGTGTCTTCGTATGAGTCAGCGAGATGTGACGCCAATATTGTGGACACACTTTATCTCACACACACAATGCTCTAGCACCAAATTAGGATATTGTATGCCTTGTGTATTAAACAACAATATACTTATTAAGATACATACATATACGCTCACACCGATATTCAATAAATGTAGGCGGAGACCAGAGTTCGCCGCAACCTACGATCCTGACACACCTTTCTCGCTTCATCCACCATCCATACGTTTTTTCATACACTTTCGTCGATTAAAGGTGCTACGAACTTGACCTTTTAGAAACAACTAGTTGATTTGATAAATAAACATCGATGCCTACTACATACATGTATAGATAAATATCATATCCATGATAATTAAAATGAAAATGTACAAAATTTTCGAATTCTAGTTCAAATCTTGGTACCATCAGGATACCGGGATTCGAACCCGGGATCGGTTAGCTTAGAAAAAAAGGTCACTGCCACAAACAAGTCGTCAGTGCCTTTATTTCAAGAAAAACCATAAAATTTATTACTTCTTGTTTTGTCTGAATTCACCACATGCAAGTATTTATTACGCACTAGCGCGGATTTATAGAACAAACCGAAGATATAAAGAGGATTCACATAAACGAATAAAAAAGATAAAGGAGTGTTGAACGCGCCGACCGTGCGGTTTATCAATTCGACAAACATTTTCAGTCCATTGACCATGCGTCGCATCTTCGCTAGACGCCGGGGAGCCAAATGAGCAGAAACCGGTAACAGAGATCTTATACAAATACAATAAAATTGAACTGTCTGTCTGTGATTCGGGAAAAGGCTTTTTCTTTAAATCATATGATTTAGAAGTTACCAAAATCTACCGCGTGTGTGGGTTTAAAGATATTGATATGTTTTTTTATTTGTCCAAGCTCCGAAATGGCTGAATTGAAATAGACACGAGTTTCATTGGCGGTTGAAAACTTCTGATATTGTAATCTAGGATACTTTCTATATCGGAAATATTTAGTTTCTAATGCAAAAATATAAAAATTGTAGAAATGACATGGGCTTAAATCTGAAATATAAGTCAGTTATAAACGACAAATATAAATACATCCACGCAGGCGGAGTCGCAGGTAATAGCTAGTAGCGAATACTATATGTTGAAAGCTAGTTCTTATAGTATGATCGTGTAACGGTGGCAAGATCCAGTTTAATCCTTCTAAATTTTATTAATTTGAATGTGTCTTTGATTTAACTATTCACGGCTCAACTACTGAAGCAGTTGCTTTGGAATTTGGTACAGAGGAAGATATGAAGCAAGGGTAGACCCATGCACAACCATAAACATTATCAATATATTGTCAAAGTGGGTAAAGTAGTGGATTCCGACTGATAAAGAAGAAGAAGAAGCCCATGCAATTTATAAAATATTGTACATTGTTTCTGTATTGTTTCGTACGCGCAAATTTTAATTGAGGAACGCATCGTGTCGTTTTACGTGATCGGTGTGTTCGCGTTCCGGCGAGCGCCGCCGCAGCGCACATTTATATGATGCCGCTGCATTCAACCACTTCAGTAATGCGACATTAATGAATGACATGTTTTGTGTATTCAATGGGCGCGCACATTTCACGGCGGGCAAATTCTTGACTAATAATACGCGCAGCAGGCTTGTCTTTACGATTATCGCATGTGACTTTGTAAACATAATTGAACATATCATAATCATCAGTCCTTGGAATTCTACTTCTGGATACGGACGTTCTCTTTAAAAGGAGGAATTTAAAAAAACACACACACACGCACACATGTACACACGCACACTTGCACGCACGGACGCACACGCACAGTCATATATAAATTTTATACCCACCTAACACTACCTCTGCATCGCTCAAATGTAAAAGTGCTCGTATATAATGTCTTAGGTATTAAGTCCGCCTATACTTGCACGAAGTGTGTCTAGTGTATGAATGTAATAAATATATTAACGTTTAAGTGTCATGATTTAATCGTACCTAATTAATATTTTACATTGATAATATACAGTAAGTTTACAACACTCATAATTACATAATAACACATGAAATACCATTATGTTAGTTAAAAATAACTGTATTATATCGTGGAATAATTTAATACTTTGAACACATTCACATATATTGATGTAGACCTAAACTAGTATCCCTAATATTTCGAGTACCAAACAATAATCATATACAAATCATACGCAATATGATTATATGGATAAATATTAATAAATATACAGAAAAATACTTTCATGGCTAGGATACAAAAATTCTCACAAGACAAAATTTGACTTTCTATTTGAATTCTCAAATTACCTTCGAAAAGTCTGAACCTCGCTTTTCAATACAAATATGAATTGAAATTGTCTACATCTAGAATAGATGTCAGAATGAGTTATATTATGTCACAGCGAGCACAAATATATAATAAACTGCTTCAAAAATAAGAAATCACATACACATATATAATTTAAAAAAAAAATCATTTACTGAAATATCTAATGACCGTTGTAACTTTCGGATAAACACCTTAAATGGAGTTAGAAATTGTATCGCAACAAGAAATTGTATTACATGACGTGATCAACATAGTAGCAGATAGCATGAATATTTCAGCTTCAGTAGGCTTAGTAGGTACCACTGTACCACAATATTTTTGAGATGGCGTTTGAAGTTTTATATGGGTAAAAATTATTTTTTGACATCTCGTCAGGGATGTACCTATCTAGATAAACTTGGAAAGTAAAACGTTATCTAAACACAACATTTCATCTAAATCGTTAGAGCCGTTTCCAATAACCTCAATTAAAATACATACCTGATACCGAATATTTTTAAAATATATAACCTAATATACAAGAACTGCTCGCTTAAAATAAATAATATGACTTTAAAACATCAACTACATACTTATAAATACATAAAACCTCAAAGATACAACACGATGTGGTTATTTCAATTTAATAAAGCGAGTGCTTTTTGCGTTGTCGAGTCAAGTATTTCGTGGTATGGACACAATGTTGTTTTTTGCTATCGAGGCAGTAATAAATTTCGTTATACGTGACGTGGCCTCGGTGATTGCCTACGTGGTCATGTCCTGCGCGACCGTTCACGGTCAAGGCCAAACAGATAATAAACGCGTATGACACGACCGGCGGCGTGCTACCGTGCAAAAAATAGGCACGTGCGGCTGGCCTCGAACGAAGCGTTCACGTCCCACAACATTTAATGAATCGGTAAGTGGGTACCTACGAGGGGTGATCCAAAAATAATGATAATCAATAAAACACAAAGTTTATGCTTAAAATTTGTTTTAAAATTTCATAAAAGTTTTTATTTTTCTACACAGTCTCCTAACAACATTTAGTCCATCCCTTTGCTAAAACTAAAATCCCCAAAACGCCTCAACAGCGGTCATTACTTCGCCATTATTTTCAAATTTCTTGCCTCGGCGGTGTTTCTTGAGTCGAGGAAAGAAGTAGAAATCACTGGGAGCCAGATCTGGCGAATAGGGAGGGTGTTCAAGAAGTTCAAATCCTGATTCTTGAATGGCAGCCATCGCAACTGCAGCTTTGTATGACGGTACGTTATCTTGGTGAAACAGTACTCCAGCTCGCAGCTTGCCACGTCTTTTTTCCTTAATCGCCTCCCGCAATCTGCTTATTTGGTCTGCATAGTAAGAGCTCGTGATAGCGACTCCCTTTTCCAAGTATCCCACCATAATAATTCCTTCAGCGTCCCAAAACACGGACGCCATAACATTGCCCGCGGAACTTGAAACTTTGAATTTCTTTGATGTCGGTGAGGAAGCTCGTTTCGAAGTCATGAATTGTTGTTTGGTCTCGGGATCGAAATGGTGGATCCAGGTCTCATCCATGGTCACTAAACATGACAAAAAGTTTTCCCTATCAACTTGAAACTTTTCGAGATTAAGCCTCGAAACGTCGACTCGTTTTTTCTTTTGCTCGTCGGTTAACATTCATGGTACCCAACGCGCAGAGACCTTTGTCATATGCAATTCGTTGGCAATGATTCTTTGAATACTACCATATGAGATCCCTGTGACCTCAGCTACATACCTGATGGTCACTCTTCGATCTGCCAACACAATATCTTCCACTTTTTTCACGTTATCTTCGGGTGACGTGGATGGGCGTCCTTCGCGATGTTCATATTCAGTGGATGTTCTGACCCAGTTTAAACTCCTTGGCCCGGCGTGCAACTGTTGAGTATGGAGGAGCAGTCTCCTAAAGTTTCCAGTCACTGTGTATGTCTTTGGTATTTATATTATATTTTGATATTTTCTTTTAGACGGTTCGTATTCAAATGAATGTATTTCCCGGAAACCGTGTAATATTTATATGATTTTTTTATGGTGAAGTAGTAGGTATATAAGCGAGCAAAAAAAGTAGATTTTGGATTCTCACGAGGACTAGAGATAATCAAATATCATTATTACTTTTGGATCACCCCTCGTATTTACTGTGATGGACACAAATTTTTCTTATTTTATTTTTCATAGCCGCTGAGAATTCCCGCCATTTTTGCCAGTGCCGAGTGTATATAATTTTTACGTCTATATATACTATATACATTGTTAATGTCTAATTTTGTAAATCACAGATATTCAACAGAAAAAAAAGTACTCAGATCAACTAATTAAGGGCTTCTGAAACCAAATCCGCCGAAGCTTGTTTGTTCGAAATTCACGCAAAAACCAGCGGGTACATTTTAGTCAAACAGTCTTAAAGGTATCAAATACTTAAATACTGCGGTATGTTTCATCATAATCAGTCAAGTAGAAATGAAGATACAATCTATCTCAGTTTTAGTTGCCGCCGTTAAAGTACGAGAGCTCAAGTAAAAAGGTTTCAAAGGCTTTTTATATAAATCTATGATTGTTTTGGGACTTCCCATGTGGCGGAAAGCCGATATTCACGCTTGCAAAGCCGGGGGCAAAAGCTAGTCATATAATATTTTTTCAAGTTAAAATTGCAATGTCGATGTGTCACATTTTATTGCTACTTGGGAGTTTTGAAGTTAATCCGACGAATACCACTTTGACCAGAAAAAAATCCCGCAGGCCTATTGCCTTGAAAAGACACAGCCAATTTACATCAACGGTCACACTTTTATTCCAGTTTGAATATCGTTCACGATTATTGACTGTTGATAAACGAAATAACACCAAATTTATATATTACTAGCTTTTGCCCGCGGCTCCGCCCGCGTGAATGTCGGTTTTCTGCTACATGAGAAATCCCGAAACAAACATAGATTTATATAAAAAAATCTATGAACCAGTTTTACTTGAGCTCTCGAACCCTAACAGCGGCTACTAAATAAAACAGAGATCAAGTATCTTCAATTCTACTGGACCGATTTTGATGAAACATGTAGCATTATTTATGTCGGAATAGTATTCTTAAGATTGTAACCATTTGACCAAAATCTAGAGCCTGGTTTTTGCGTGAAATCCGAACAAACAATCAAACAAACAAACATCGACGGATTCGGTTTCAGAAGCCCTTAATTAGTCAATCTGAGTAGTTTCTTTTTTAATAATTTTGATTTTTGAAAATTTGACATTTAACAATAATTTTATAATAGTATAGAAATATTACAATAAATCCATATAAACACTAAAATTTGTTGGTGATGCATCCAGTCGGGTTGCTGCCAAAAACACTCCAATCTTCATTATGGAATAAAATCTATTGATTGAGACTAGTTTCAAACTGGGCACTGAAAAAACAACTTCATTTGTTCGTATTCAAATAGCCATCAGATAAAAGCGGTTAAGTGATGATAGGCTTGTTTTTTTTATTAAGATTTAAAAGGAGTCATCATAAAGCTTGGAGTCTAAGTTTAGAATTTCATATTAATTTCTAAAACGTGCCTATAGATCTGCCTCTTCCTTTTGTAACTGACAAATGTATACATTGTGCTCTGCTTTTATTTAATTTAAACAAATAGTAAATAGTAAGTTTGTGCTTTTGTGCTATGTAAAGTGTAACCACTGTTTAATAACAGTCCACTGCTTCCCATGATAATAATATCCAATAATCTGTTCATAAACCATCAACGTTCCAATAACTCGTCAGAAACTGTGTTGTTGACAAGTAATAGGAATGGTAGGGATTTATAAGTCATACAGGTACCACTGCTAATGAATGTCAGTTTATAATCTTCATTAACACATAAAAAATCGATTGCACACCGTTTGTGCAGTTTATTTCCGAAGCTATAAGATTGGGTTGCTCGTGTGTGCAATAATAATAATGTGTAATCAGCTTATTTATGCGAATTCATTTACGAATTGGGTGATTTCCATAACAAAATTTTTTTTTATTAAAAATGAACAATATAAAAAAAGAATTTTCGATTCTGGGAAACGTGTTCGAAAAAATAATCGCCGTCTCGAATGGGTTAAAAGAGCCCGGGCGTATGTTAAAATATAGTCAGGTGGTTCAAGTTAAATTCTATTGTCGGTGAGTCGGTCCGCTGTGAATACTCGTTACAGGAGCGATCGTAGAGCCCTGTTACGTGTAAATTCAATTTGTCCGCGCGGCCTCACAGGGGCGTGCCCATCTCCTGTACGGGTTTATTCGTTCAGATTAAATCTACTACAAACAGATAGCGTATTCGTACCACGCGCTCCCATTCCTTCAAGGTAGCGCGTCGCACTTGGAAACGTGCACACTAGTGCGTGTGCGGGTCGCCACCGACGCTAATGCGATGCACGCCCGGACCTTGAAAGGCGAGGTGAACGAACCGGCCCAACTAATAGGGAACATTATGTTGATTGATTGCCTAATACGACCAATGCTCTCGGTGAAGTGAGAACCGAGTGACTTTGTTATAACACGGAGATCATCATTCAAGCGTCAACTGATCTTTCTATATTATGAACGCTTCATTTGCCATTCCATTCTCAGAAACTATAATACAACATGGAGTCATGACCGAAATGGTGCGTACTTAAGATGTACGCACAGGATAAGTGGTACAAATATACAGTAGTTTCTAAGAGGTAGGCATTGAAGCCTGTATGTAAATGGAACAATCTTCCATCAAAATGTCGCAAATGGCTCGACGTCAATGTATGCCGCGTTCGTAGGGCCGGCTGGAGAACGGCTTAGTCATGTCACTCTAGATGGGATGAGACGCCCCGTGTCCGTATTTTATTTACAATACATGGAATTCACAGATCTATGAATAAACTAGCAAGTGGAGTAGAGAGTGGAGGTTTTAATGGTGAACTAAAACTTATTCTCGAACATCATTTAAATCAAAACAAAAAGATTTATCTAACGCTGTTACAATTATGCCCACCTACAGTCTGTTACCTATTATTTTTTAATACTGAATTCACCGACACCATACGCAGACGTAGCATCTGTGTGCACGCAGTGGGTTACCGACAGATACCTGCAAGTATCTGTCGGTAACACAAACCACAATAGCCACAGTAACCATGTGACCATCTTTACTGCTGAACTAATAAACAAGGAGATTCTGAAACTCATGAGTTGATTTTTATTTTAAATATGTGGAATATTTAAAAGAAAAATCAACTCATGAGTTTCGGAACATTAATAAATTTTAAAAAACGTGAAAGAGATGAATACACCAGGTAAATTGAAGCATGATGTAGTCACAAGAATCAGTGTAGGTGGCTCCTATTGTTTGGAAAAACCGTCACCAAAGGAACACCGTCACCAAATATATAACTTTTAGAAACACAGACGTCCATCGCTGGACATAGGTCTCCTCTAATGATCGCCACACTGAGCGGCTATGAGACGTCTACATACATCGATCGCTCGCGATCTTCACCAGGTCATCGGTCCATCTAGTCGGGGTCTACCCACATAACGCTTTGCAGTTCGGGGTCACCACTCCAGCACTTTAAGACCCCAACGTCCATCGGTTCTGCGAGCCATGTGCCCCGCCCACTGCCACTTCAGTTTGCAATCCTTTGAGCTACGTCGGCGACTCTAGTTCTCCTGCGGATTATCTCATTACAAATTTTGTCTCGCAGGGAAACTCCGAGCATAGCTGTTTCCATTCTCGCTGCGTGACTTTGAGCCTTCTTATGAGGCCCATAGTCAGTGGCCATGTTTCAGATCAATAGGTCATCCATAGGACCAGAAACGTATATAGATAGCACCCTTAACCTATGAAAGTGCATGAAAGTATGTATGTGG
This sequence comes from Thaumetopoea pityocampa, assembly GCA_017165845.1. Lineage (NCBI taxonomy): Eukaryota > Metazoa > Arthropoda > Insecta > Lepidoptera > Notodontidae > Thaumetopoea > Thaumetopoea pityocampa. Next base: position 11,849 of record WUAW01038580.1, on the reverse strand, counting down.
ATGAAATGGAATAGGTGTGTTTAGAATTTAGATATCCTAGAAGGGTTAAGTCATTAATTTAACGAAACGAGTGATGCTGTTCACTTAATACATTTAAATTGATAGTTCTTAATGAAATGAAATCACTTAATTATTATAACTGTTAGTTTATTATTAAATTAACACGATGCAAAAAATTTTGATATATACTAACAGTTTTTCGATACAAGCGATATCACTTCACCAGTAACTATTAATTTAAGTGTGTTGAGTGAACAGCTCAAACAGATGCAAACCCTTTTATCATAACTAATCGCTAAACTAGTGTTACGAGGAGCATATAAAAATTAACATAAATATAAATCATCGCTGCATCGTCCTGTGCGTTCGGCGCCGTGTCTATAGGCGGTGCATCGCCGGTACGACAAACAAGGCAATTGCTCGCTCGCTCAGTTAGATACTATCGCTCACGCCACGTCGAGCAGCCGTCGACCAAACATTGTCCGTGCTTAACGTTATCTAGAGACCAATATGTCCCGGCTGAAGACATGCATTTACTCTACGTACTCCTATTTGCATATATATTTAACCGAAGCTTTTTTGAAATTACCATACTACAAAATAATCTTATTGGTACAGTTCATCATCAACAACAGCCTGTTGAAGTTAATATTTTATTTTAAATCTGTAAATTTGATTGGATTAAATATTATTTTTTGCCATGTCTGATTTTGTTGGCTAAACATGCTAAAGGATAAGAGAGTCGTGTTGTCAAAGTGTACTAAAAGCAACAGAAATGTCTAATAATCCTAGGATTGCGTTACATGTGGCAAGAAAGACAGTCAAAGGGTCTAGTCGGATAAGCATGGTGAAATGGCCCCCATAGCTAATGAGTAAACTAATATGAGTTTTAATATCAGCACGCTCTGAAAACTTCATACATACTACTTTTGGCATGAATTCTCAAACAATTTTTGAGATAATGTGGAAAGGTGAGGAAAAATTTTACAAAATTTTTTTTCTCCAATAACTATAATAGATATAAATATGGGACCAACGCCAATCTTCTCAAAATTTCTCAAAGATATAACAGATATTTTTTGCATTTCTAAATGATTTTAAATGGCCCAAAAAATTGAACAATAATTTTTATAATTAATTTTTTCCCAATTCTAATTTTTCAGACTACAACCAAAAAAATTATAGATATTCTTCAGAGCATGTAATTTCACTACAGCAAAGCGGATCAAAATCAAAAATTCGCTGTTTGAGTAATAAAAAAAAAATGCAAAACAGCTGATCTGGCCGGTCATCTCTGAAACTGATCTCTATTTTTAAGCAGGAAGCGTTTAAAAATAAAGCTATTATAAGTTAACCGAGCTCAAAAATGTAAGTTTCTAACATTTTTGAGCTTAAGTATGAAGTTTTCAGAGCGTGCTGATACTAAAACTCATATTAGTTTACTCATTAGCCATTTCACCATACTTATCCGGTGCTTCCTTCTAGAGAGCTATTTAAAAATATCTTGGTATGAATTTTAAAATCCATAGAAAACTATGTTGTGAATGTCATCGCGAAATTTATTTCCTTTCCAGACATTGAGAATGGCAAATTACATCACAACGATGAACTATTCCATCCTCCGATTATTGAATAGGACAGCTGATTTCGAAGGTCAAAAATCAATTTGCGAACTTGCGTCAAAAATGTATTACATATCGCAATGAATGGTGTAATTTAATTGCAGAAACATGCTGTACAGTGCCCTGTTGGGCACCTCATTCGATTCTCACGACACCTGAGGGAATGATAGGCTAACAGTACTATCACGGCGGCATCAAATAGCTAATAAATGCCTCCAGTCTTGTTCAATTCACGGTACGGTTAAAATGTCATGAATTCAAAGCTCGTCCGTTTGTTAGGTTAGTATCTGGTTAGAGCTGGGACAAGTTAGTCACGGGCACTTAAATCGCAATAAAACCGTAATGACTCGTAAAAATGTCGTAAAAAGCATGGCCAACTTAAGGAATTAAGTTCACACGTTGAAACTGAAAACTAGCGCACTAAGCAGTCACGCGCACATTTTATACAGTGCATTAAAGCCCATAATACACAAATTATTTCACTCAGTGAGTGAGTCAAGACACTACACTGCAATGGTTTGACAAGGTCGTGATGGTCGTACAATTTTATTTCAATGTCGAGAAAATCTCTCAGGTAGGTAATTAGGTTTCATTACAATATTCCCCGTTTCAAGATCACCATTTCAAGCTAATAATAATTAATTATCAAATTATTAATACACACATGATTTCGAAAAATGAGAGGTGCAAGCCTTGGAATTGGATTTGAAATCTAAGACTTCGCATGCACAGCCATACCAAACTATCACTGCTTTAATGTTTATTTTATTCCTCAGATTCCATTTATATCATCTAAATTATTGACCTATGAATTAGTAACTGAATATGAGTATCTAACACAGAATGTTTTAATTAAAACAGTAAGTAGTTTAACTAAAATTTCTTCTTCTTCTTCACCAGCGCGTAAAAGTCCACTACTGGACTGGGCCTCCACCTTAAAAAGGGAGGATTTGACATAATCTTCGCGCTTGGCAGGCGTCTAGGAGATCGCAGTAGGATGTGGTACAATTACAAGATAACGCTGCAGCCCTTTACCCTTAGCTGGTTGTCACAGCATCCGCGGGAAGAGATGGAGTGACGCTATCATTATGGCGGCGCCACGCGGCAAGTTAATAATTAAAATTATAATAATTTATTCATTTTCTCAATACAAAAAAGGTACAGAAAGCAACATTATATTATGATTAATTTTTAGCAAGTTTAATTTATTCTAAAATTAACAGAACTGTACCAAACAAATAATTTTATTTCAATAACTGATTATTGTTTTTGTTTTGACACCGAATAACTAATTAAAACAATCCTGACTTATGATTTCACTAATTTCAGCTCATTACAAAAAAAATGTAACTGAAAGTTCTTATTTACTTATTGTAATAGAGTCTTCAAAACGGTTAATTTTTAAAAGTTATTCAGCGCGACTCTTGCGTTCGACAAACATGCAAGTTACAAAATTAAGTGACTAACAAAAAAAAAACGTTAAAACTCTGTGTTCACGATCGACGATCATCCATTCATTATTAGTTCATCTCATATCAAATAAATTTACATCGTGACGTTAGAATGAATAATTTGAAACTAACAATTGATAATAAAGCACCAACGCATTTGCAACTTTTACGTCGTCAACTTTCGTATGCCATTGCCATTGCATTGTTGAAAAAATTGTATGAACGGATAATATAAGAAGTATGACAGCTTGAATTATGATGACAAACGGAAAGAAAGCGATACGATTGTAAAGCCATTTGTAACATGGTTTAGACTAAACGAGCGGCAATGTAGAACATACGAGTATAACGATGGTGATTTCAAATCATAATGTTTTACAAATAGAAAATAAATAAATTATGCACGAATTCAACATAATCAGCAAATCTTGAAAGACGACAGCTAGACAGGGGTCTCTTCCTTAAAAAGGAGAAATTTACTATAATCTGCACGCTCGGCAGGCGTCTTGAATATTGCAGAAGATTTTCTCTCAGCTGGTTCTCACAGCAACCGCGGGTAACGATAGGGTGACGCTATTGTTACACCGGCGCCACACAGCAATGCGCGAATTATCTAATAGCTGTTGAATTAAATTCAAAAGGTCAATTTTATTTTAGTCACGTTGTAAGGTGGCTTTCACAAATTGAGTAGGTACCTTTATAGCAACGTGTACACGTGACTGGCTGTTACTAGCCAATTTCGCAACAACGCATCGAACCTTAAGATAACACGATATGAAAGTTGAAAGTGCTATTTCGTATATATTTTGGATGCTAATTATATTCTTGACAGTGACATGCATACTTATCGTCTATGCAATATCATAGATATATCCTTAAGATATGGGGGTACATAAAAAAAGCTTGAAACAAGTAAGATGATCAAGAAACAGAAATACGTTTTCCCTTTTATATGGAAGGAAAAGGGATCCAAGCCCATACAACCTTGTATGACGTAATTATATAATCTTCACAAGTTAATAAACTGCTGGTGTATCTCATTTTATTTCTTCTTGTGAGTTTTGAAGTGAATAAGACGATTACCACGTTGTCTAGACGCAAATTACCGCAGACTTATTGCCTTGAAAGAATATAATCACTTTAGTGTCAGTCACAATTTTATTTCAATGATGATTCAATATTGTTCACGATTATAGACGATTGATACACCAAACCACCAAATTAGACCTTAACTTATTGAAGTATTTTTTGATGAGAAGATGTCACGTAATTTCTTGAACGCCGTGGAGCCGAGTTAGATTCGACGATTGACCTTTTTCTCAAGTTGTATTTAACTAGCTGGACGATTTTTTCGAGGTATAAGTAATTCAAAACAACTTATGGAGCTATCCAATAGGGGTGGGAGCGGAATATAGCTGTTCACCATGATTTTGGTCTTCTCCATATACATTTTAAAGTCCACGTGTTAAGAATTCCATTGAGCTCTAGAGCATTTTGATAAAGTCTGTCCCCGATATCGAAAAATAGATTAAAAATCTAAAAATACTAATGAAACAGTTTATCCAGAGCATTAAGTTCACAATCACATTCGACAGGTGTGTACCAACTTCAAACGAGTAAACAAATATGAAAATTGCAGAAAAAATGAGCTTCAGTACTTTGCCTTTTCGAAGACTAATAGCAATAGCAAAGGATTTTGCTAAGGTACAGACGATCGTGAATTATGGCCGGTCGTGAAGAAATAAAAGTTAAAAATAACAGGCGACATGAACTATGAGCTATAATATGATCATAGTGCGTGAAAGTGCGAGACTTTTGCTACTGTTATTCCATTAACGTATCTCGAGCCATGGCCATTATGCGTTTTGCATATGTCATCAATTAATGGTCTCATCATTATCATCATGATTAGTTTATGGAATTCCACCATTGAACATGGACCTCCTCCTTAAAAAGGAAGGATTTGCCATAATCTCCACGGTGAGAAGGCGTCTTGGCGATCGCAGTCTTGAATAACAGGATAATGCTGCTGCCCATCAATGGTCCCCTGATATACCAGTATTTAAATGGTTCCCGGCATTTAAATACTGGTACTGTACTGCATATTTTGAAATACCTAAACACAATTTGTTTATTCTGTTGACAGTGATTAAAAGAGAAACATATAAAATCTCTTACAAGTTTTAAATTTTCCAATTCTATTTAAGAACCAGACCAAAATAAGTTTTGCTTTTATTTTATTAATGTTATTTGTAACTTCACAAACATTAATCAATAGTATATGCAAAGTATGACTTCAATATATTCTAATATTTATTGTTGAAATACATAGCGTCATATACTTATATACTGGTTTTAAAAACAAAAAGCTTATTTAAGTCTATAGAAATAAGTTCGGAGAAAACTACAAGAAAAAAACTATCTTGACTAACTTGTCTAATTGTTTTATACCTATTTGACGTCTACATTTCAAACCAGTTTTTAAAGTAAGCAAATCTTATCTTTTTCGAACTATGGCCCGCTTCGTCATATCACAAGGAATCTCCTAAGTGCCTACTTTTCAACAAGTTTTTGGTCAGCGTAACGGAAGCTGTTTTAAGAAAGATGCCTTGTAGTTCTAACATCTCAAAACATATCAAGGACGTTATCTCAACGAGTTACAACTTCGAGAATTTCTTATGAACGCATTTGTTTGAATACGTACTCTGTCGTCAGAAGGGGGAAAGGACACGATACATTAGTTGAATTATTTATCAACCTTTTAATATACTCGTAACGCACGACTTGGCTGGAGTTTTTATTGACTAAGTTTTAGTTCAACAACAGTACATATGGTACACTCCAACCTTCCCATGGCCTTAGCGATCAGTCGTGGTCATACGGTCCGAACCGCGGGAGATGCCGCAGGCACCATGCTGTGGTGTTAGCCTACGACAATTCTTGACTCCCTACAAATTATTCTATTTTCTTTGGCCTTAGTACCCGTTATCACCTCGCTCCCTTCTGGGGCGTGATGACACGTGACGGTCTGCATCGCCGGGTATTCTACTCTGCTTTGCCATTCCTAGCGTCGTGCCAGTCGTGCTCAAACAAATTTCGTCCTTGCGTAGTTCGCCGGTGTGCCAACGAGATCACAGCAGTAAGCCGTGCTCTCCACACCGCCAACACACTCCAGCCCGTCCAAAAAGTACATATGGTACATCATACATAACAACCATCAGATGGTTGAACTTCGAGACGAAAGGTGCTTTCCAGAACTTTCAGCAAAGGCTTAGTCACTAAGATGCCGGAGGTCGCGGTGCGTGGTGCGGGCGGTACAAAATATTGCAATACGGGTGTGGTACGAAAGTTGAGAACCGTTTACGCAAGCTGGTTTAACATTCATACATGTGAGCTTTCTAATAAATGTTATGGACGGTAATGAAATAACAATTGATTATATTCATGCGCATATACAAAAAATGAAACCCGTATCAGTGTGATGAAGATAAATATCGCTTAGCTCAGGTATATTGCTATGAAAAGATTGATGTGATTAAGGTTGAAATATGTATTAGTATGTAGCATTTGGAAACGACAATTGTAATATTAAAAATACTAAAATAAAATAACGAGCCATCATCAGTTGTGTAAAAAAAGATAACTAAGCGAAACGTACTACGGCAAAAAAAAAAACAGTTTGGTTTGAAAAAATTAACTATTAAGCAACCCTTACCTGAAAATGTATGAATGACAAAATATATATGTTATTAAATCAATGACAAAGATGCTTTTTCTGTTAATATATAATAGATCAGGCTTTTCTTAGTTGTAGACAGGTTCTAAACGTATTAGTTATATTTTAGTCGATCTATCAGAGAAAAATAATTTACCGTACATCGAATCCAACAAATCGTCTGTTTTCACAATTCTTGGTCAGCTAAATTGACAGGTAGAAGGAATTGCGGTCCTAAATAATCCCTGCGGCCCTAAATAATCCCTTCAACCGAGTTACTCTGAAAATAAATGCGGATGTCCATCACAGGTTGCGTGTAGGGTTGATTTTAAAAATTTTCGATGTGGATTTTGATATTTGTTTATTTATATATGCATATTTACATGTATTATGTCTATATTTATATGATACCTACTTAGTAATATCGCTGTATATTTTATTTAACTAAAGATAAATACTAATAATAATACTATATGTACATAAATAGATAAATATGGCATAATTATAGTATCTGTATATTTTATAACAAGTAATGTATACATATAAAATTTATTAACACGCAGGTATTTTCTTATATTCTTTTAAATTTTAGTTTATATATCTATTTTTACGCTTCAAATGTCCCTTGTTCTGATTATAGAGTGGAATTTTTGGGCCAAGTA
>WUAW01038579.1:18854-38569 GCA_017165845.1 Thaumetopoea pityocampa | reverse complement strand
ATATGTATACAAGAATTGACTGTATGGCGCCGACATAATAATAGCGTCATTTCGTTTCTTCCCGTGCATGCTGTGAGAACCAACTAAGGAATGTACCAGGTTGATGGACAGCAGTGTCAAGTTATTCACTAAATATACTGCTATCTCCAAAATGCCTGCCAAGCGTAGAGTTTATGCCAAATCCCTTCTTTTTAAGGAGGAGGCTCATATCCAGCAGTGGACTTCCACGGGCTTGATGATGATAAAAGAATTGATCGCTTAAAATAATAAAAGTATTGAAAGTGAGTTTTAATTGACACTTAATTATCCACATGTACATCAATTTTCAGGCAAGGTCTACTGGATAAAATATACAGGGAGTTCTTTCCGGATCACACCGACAGCTCGGAGACCTTCGAATGTATGGAAATGACGGATGCGTTCAGCGCGAACTAATTCATTTAATATACGTTTTATATTTAACACAAGCGGGACGCGGTCGTACATTACACGCTTAAGTGCACAATAATAGGTTCGAATTATACGAATAAATTCTGTTTGCAAATATGCTATTTGGCATGATTTCCAAGTAATTTTCTTCATCGTAAATATCAATATCGACATATAGAACCTCTTCCATGTGTCGATACAAACCAATAGGTGATGCCAGATGCTTCAGAATTCCGACTAACTGTATTAACTTCAACACTTCACGAGGATGAACTTTAAACTCGTTTCTGCTCGTGCTTCGTTGAGGTGCTCATTGACAGACATGATTGGAAATCATTTTCTACATCATAAACAACTGCGAAATGGTAACGTCTAACTTTCTAATTCACTTAAGAATCTTGTATGCTGTTTAAAAAGTAATGCAGAGAAAATTTTGCGTAGGACCACCATAAGACCTAATGGCTAAAAACTCCAGGATGGTTTGCACCGACACATAGGACCTCTTCCATGCATCGATACCAACCAACAGTTGATGTCAGATCCGGTTCCGAAGCATCTGATTTTCCTGAACATGTCCTTTTGAGCAACGCTCAATCCAACACTCCTTGAGGAAGAACTTTAACACTTGCTTCTTTAGTTTCTCTGCACCTCGGGGTGCTCACTGTAACAGAGTTACGTATGCCACCATCCTCCTTAAGAAACCACTGATGGCCTTAAATTAATTTGTCTTCTATTTTTTGTTCTGAAACCTCATTTTACAGTTCCCTTCAAGCCAAGGAGTACTTTATTCGATATTCTTGAGGCATACGTCTCAAGCCACACTAGCTCAATATTCATTTGTGCAAAACTGCTCAGTAAATATCGTTCCCAATTTTTCCCTTTTCTAGCGGACTCTCACCAAATTATGTTTTACAAATGCACATCGTTACGCCGATGCTTTCATGGTCTTCGATTTTTCTTCAAGGCAGCCAGATATATTAGTGGATATATAGAATAATTTCCATAAAGTCTGTTTCAATTGGAATTTTCATGTGAATATCATACAGAAAAAGGCCTCGCAGGTATATTTTTGTATCTGAGAGGTATAATTGCAAGAAAACTGTCAGCAATGTACATCTGTATATATAACTCAATTTCATTAAAAAGTGAAGTGTTGTGCATCTCAGGTACAGATTTGAGGACACGAGAGTCAGAGCGGCTTAAGTTCTCTTTTCCAATATTCATTTTATAATACTGTAAATTTGATCGGTTAAAATAACAGTGCCATAGTGCTTAACAAACTAAACCAATATTTTGTCCATAGTTGGTTGAATAATCCAATGCCTAATCAGAAATTTAAATTTCAGGAATAGGAATACTAATAATTAGCGCTACAAAACAGTTTCATAAAACAAAATCAATATTGAAAAAATGCCCTTAGGTTTGGCTCTCGTGGCTTAATTTGCAGCCTTAAAAATTATTTTTTTGGCGTAACAAATGTAATATTTGGAAGTGATCGCTTACATTTTGCCCCTTATTTGAAAATATGTTTACGGCAGCCACGAAATCGTGTATTGTACGATTCTGTCTTGTCATTAGCGAAATACACCACTAGTACTAATCGAACGGAATTGCAGTTACATTACTTTTGGTTTTGAACGTTTGTACATAACTGTCTCGGATGCGAAGTAATGTAAGCGCGATTTTGTTTGGTTTAACCGAACACACGCTTCGTCTGTGTTGATTGACCTTTTATCGATATTTTTAAAAATAAGATAATATCATCAATTGTGCAAAAATACCAAATAATATTTTAGATAACATTCGTAGAGAACTTTTTGACAAATCAACATGGACGCAGCACATTTAACCCATTATATGCGTATGTTATGAAATACAAGTTGTGGGTAGGAATTCAAAGTTTGGTACATTTATACCTACCCTACCGCAACTGGTCATACCACACCAAATACCAAGTACCCGCCAAAAGTTAGCCATACCGAAGTAAAACTACCGCTTCTCAACAAAGTTACTTTGCAAACATTATGATTTTGTCAGGTTACATTTTTATTTTTACGTAGTTTAGATATTTTTTTTTGTGTTACAATTGGCCATTCGTGATTGTCATAATATTAGATGTTTAATATTAGGTATTCAATTGGATTAAATAAATGGTAATTATAATCTGTCAAATTTCTATAAAATTGTACGCTCAACATGAAGGCTTACGACGACTAAACCGGATCTCATCGTCACATGCAATAGTGAAATATCCAAATTAATAATTAATTAATATCCAAATTAGTCGATAATTAATATAGTACTTAACTGAATGAATTGTACCGTTATTATAAAGACTTGACACTGATTTTGAAACTGTGTTTTAGACAAATCTTTCGTCTCATGTTAGAACTACTTCCAGCAACTTTTGTCTGTGAATATGCTGTCTCATGTAGATATCATCATAGAGATAGGAAATAATCGATTTCGATAATGTTTTATATATGATCCGGTCTAGTGGACGTAGATTCTAAATAATAACCAAGTTTAGCTAATGGAAGATTTAAATGTTAGCGATTTTGTTGTTAGCTGAATCTTGATATTAATGTTAAATTGTAAGCAGTTTCAAAATGGCCAGTAGGATTTAGTCTAATCTTATGTTTGTTCCGTTTCATACCTATGCGAAAGCCTAAGAAAATATTGGTGACTAGATTTTCTCATGTGTTATTAATAAATACTTTCTTTTTGTACATAATTTTTCTATATATTACAGACATGCATAGTCATTATCCAAAATGTCAAAATACAATATATTGAGTAAAGATTATATAATTAGAGTAATAAGCGGGAATTGGATAATATGGGGTAATATTATTATTCTTTATTTACTTCTCAAAAAATGTTCTTCGTTGCGCGTTACAGAGAAAAATATTTTCAATTAGATTTACTCGCTTCGTAAGTACGCGACGAAATATTATGTTTGGGTATGCTTTTAAATTTTGCTTTGTACTTAGGTGAAGATTGTGACTAAAGATTGGGCACGCGCAGTGTCTGACCGTACAAAATATTAAGTTAGAATTTCTTTTTGTCTTTCGTTTGTTATCAAATTCTGTGTGTTATATTTCACTATTTGTTTTTCAAGTTCACCTCTTGTAAATAAAAAGAGAAAGAAAAAAAATACTTTTGTACCTGTTTGTGCGGTTCTTATAGCGTGTAGCTAATTGTGAAGAGATGTGTGTCAGCCATTTTGGAAATACATATTTAATTACTTTACATGTTTTTTTATTCTTCTGTTACGAAGCCCTTATTTAATATGAAAACTGGATCGGCTGAAATCAATTTTAATTTCATATATCTATATTGTCTGTATTAATCTTTTTCAGTTTTATTTTTTTATTTACGTCTTAGTAGTATTTCCATTTCATTCCGAGTTTATGAGAGTATTAACTCAATTTCATCCAAAATGTGGATTAGCATTTGTCTCCTTCTACAATTATTTGACTTCCATTACTACAGGGAGTAGACAAAAAATCTAAGCATACTGCATACAGGACACGTAAGTTTGGCCCTCCACTTGGTGCGACCAAGGTCGAAAGATAATCTTGTCGGATAGGGACCGGAGGGCATTAAAACGGATTGTAGCAGCTAATAAGAAGACCACTGCAATGAAAATTACGTCTGAACTCAATTCCGGCCCACAGAACCCGATTTTATCAAAAACAGTGCGACGGGAACTTCATAAAATGAAAATTAATGGTAGGGCCGTCATCGCCAAACCCCTGGTCACAACAGTAAATGCGAAGAGGCGTATCCGTGGCTATGCCTCTCGACCATGAATTGTGTATGCCCTCGTGACGTTGGATACAGTGCCTTTCGATACCCCCACAACGTTCGCCACTGTTGCCACTGAAGCCCCAACCAGACGGGCACCAACGACCATACCTCTTTGGAAGTCTGTCAGGTCGCCCATTTTACCGCACCACTTGCACACCGCGACATTCACAGGTTAACTGGTTACTTACTACTGACAGAGGAGAATGTGTCATGTGGACCTTCCACATGACACATTGAAAACAAAAATCGATCGGCAACCGCAACACGTGCTGTACAGCGGAGGGTCAAACTTACGTGTCCTGTACGCAGCGTGTTTAGATTTTTTTGTCTAACCCCTGTATACACATATATTTATTTAGTAGAAACAAAGAAAACAGTCATTTTCTTTCATTATTTTTACTATTATATCGTCAGAATACTTTTTTATACTGGCAATATGTATTTCCTATGTCTGGCAAGATAATGTTACTAAATAGTTTTTACAGAACAAAAAAATATATATATTTGAAAGGTTTTTGAATGTGAACGTAGGGACATTATTTAAGTCCATTACGATTTATATAATATTAACAAATTTATTAAATAGCTAACTTCGTCGGATTTACAAATGTCATAAATATTTTCTAGTTCTGGAACAACACATTTAATTTTATTAGGTGATTTAATTGTAATTAAAAGTTTATGAATAATAGGATATTACAAATTTTGGGAACCATTTTTACGTTACATTGGGAATATCTATCAGGAATACAAAAAAACATTTTATAATTATTCAATCGGTACAAATTTAAAACCAATACATTTAACCCTTCTGTTTTTTGCGCAACTTATATTGCAGGATAGGGCGTTTCACGCAGATTCCATTGATATGTGACTTACAATATATAATTATAAACTAACGGGACACTTCAGTTTTTTGACGACGTTGTGGACAATAATTCGGGCCCCCGAAACACCTCGACACTCAAAGCACTATCGCTTCGCGGGAAGCGATCGCTCGAAGGGTTATCTAACTATCAGGAATGCACAAAATATTTTAAAGTTATCCAATCGGCACATATTTAAAGCCAATACACTCGGCTAACTATGAGGAATACAAAAAATATTTTTACTTATTCAATCGGATCACATTTAAAGCCAAAAAACTCATTAGTGAAGTTATTTATCGTTTTAAATGTTGTGCTTCTATATTTTCTACCTCTTGTGCCGTTTCGCGTACTCATTTCTATAACATTGGTTTACTCGGCCAGTGGCTGTGTTTTATACATACATACATCCCTGGCTCTTCGGCGGGGAATGGAACCCTGGTCTCCCGCGTTATCGGCGGGGTTACTGACCACTATACTACCGAAGTTTTGGGGTAAGCAAAGACCACTTCTTTCCATTTGCTACGATCGTGTGATGTAGCGAAGTGGTTATCCGTGGCCCACTTTTCGTCCCCGCGGAAAACGAAACGTCTCGGGTGCCTGTGTTTCATGTTATATATAATCGAATTGAATTTCAGCACGAAGTGGTGCCTATTGTATTTCCTCTTGTGCTCAGAGTCGCTCACTTATATGGGCAACAATATGCACTGTCCCGTTAATAAGGTTGTGATTCATCGCTGCTTTCATGTCGTTTCGTTTTTGGGAGTCAACCTCATAGCCAAGTTGACTGTGTACAATCGATAACGCTAATAGAAAATTATTGAAATGACATTTCCAATCGATAAGTCGCGGGTGACTTGGCGATTAGAAATGTCATTCCAATACATTTTTTTGGTTTCTATTAGCGTTAACGATTGTAGACAGTCAACTTAGCTAGGGGGCAGCTCCATTCGCGTCAATACTTTTATACAATACAATTAGAAAATTAACAATACATAAATTGGGATGAAATCGCGTTACATGAATCACAATTAGGACGTTTTAATTATTTGTATATTTTATAGACCATTGTAGAATATCCTATTGTCAAAATATTAGCTCGCATTTGTAAATTCGATTTTATAATATTGGAAACTCAAACCATATCTAAATTAGTTTAATAATAATTACAATATGAAAGTGATGTACATCGGTTTGTTAGATGTGAACGATAATTATTGAATTTATGTATTCTAATGGTGGTAGCGAAGCTATTGCGACCGTTTCGATTTGTTTTTCGAGTCACGTGCGAGACGGCAAAATATATTAAATAGGAATATTAATATCCAGAAATGTATAAAGTTTTAACATCTAACAAAATAAAACAAATATATGTGCCAATATTTTTATGCGCTTCTTCGTGCTATGGAAAATAGAAACGTCCCACTTAAATAGTGAGTTTCGGTTAATGTCGCAACGAAAAAATCGTAGAAATTGTATGGGATTATGGGAATGATGTCACATGGGAACGATGCCACCTGAACCCACCCCACATTTCCTGCAATAATATCAGACCATGGCATAAGTCTAAATAATGCTAGGGCGGTGATGAAATGTGAAAAAGAATATAAAACGAATGAATGCCTTCAAAGATAAATGAACAGGTAGATAAGAGCGTTTACAAACAGGTTCTCCTATATACCAGCCCGAATTGACACGTCCAAGGGTTCTACATCAAGATGCGTCAAAACGAAGATAAAGATACTGAGATGGATGAATAAAGTTACGCAGTCTGACCGCATTCGTAACTCGTATACCTCCAGGAAGTTGGTTGAAGCGGTTTAGGCATGTGCCGTCAAAGAGAGAAAGGAAAGAATAGATAGATGCCTTAAAATGACTGTCCTGGCGGCACGATCATAAAATAGGACGTAGAAGCCAATTGATTCGCCATAGATCATGGTATATTGAGTAAAATGTTATGTTGTAATGTCCAATTTTGTGAACCTTTAATAGAAAATAAATATGTAAATCGAGTCGAAACGCGTAACTCGATAAAAGCCACGCTTAATAACATCAGGTTGAGTTGAAAGAAAAGTATAAACTAGGTTCGTTCTTCACCATCTAAGTGTTCATGCGCGTGGATGTTCTATCAAAGCGCGTTAAAAAACATCCAAAAGAGAATAAAATTTATTTTACGGTTCGTTAACGCGCGATAATGGAACGATTTGGTGTGAATTAACCACATGAGTATAAAATAGAGATGTGACCAGACGCTCGATATGAATAGCGATATCGATCAATGTCGGTCGCGCAGTGATAATTACCTCAGATTTTTTCTTTTCACCCTTTTTGAAGTCTGTCCAAACACAGTAAGTATATTTAATTATAACTCGATCGTGTTTGATTTTTAATCGATATGGTCAAATCTAAGATGTCGAATGTTTTGTTGTCTCGCATCTTAAACCAGTTTCCATTAGAACTATATTCTACCTGCCATTATAATTCACAGTTTGTTGTCATGGTTTGCCTATATGTTTATATTTTTTATTGCCTTAAAATTATGACAACACTGGCAACTCTAGCGTATCAAAACTAATATATTAATGTTTTGCAGTCTCGCACTTAAACTAATTTTGCGCCCATCGTAATATCTATGTCTTATAATTATTATTGTTACTTTTAATCCCTGGTAGTTAAAGTTATATTTGTTTTTATGGTTTCCTGGCAAATTCGTTCTTAATGTAGCTATAATTTATCATTGTCCAATTTAAAAACACGTCTGTTAAAGTAACGAGCACGGCGATATGCGTCTCTTGATTTTATCGATATACAACCGTTCTTGTACCTATCGATATAGAAGCACTCGATTTCACATCTTGATCGATATTGAGGTAAATAAAGAACGGTGTGGGTTGAGTTCTAAAAGTACAATATTTTACGAGGAATTCTTGACAACGGCCATTTAGGTATGTGAACGGCGTAACGGAGCAGCAAAGCGAGCGGCAAGCATAGCGTCTTGTTTGTCGCTTATTCGTACATCTCTACTAAACAACTGCATTGCAACCGTATCGATGCTGTACAGCAACTTTATCGATGTTGCATCTCTTGCGTCATTCATGACTTCATTGTTATAGAAAATATACATAAAAGTAATAACGTGTGCATAGCAATGGCGAAATACGCACAAGGATCGCGGCGTTTTTGCGTCTCCATCGCTACTGTATCGCCGTTGTATAATAACTTCGCCGTGCATTCTGACCCCAATTGTCGCGACTATACGACAATTTTAATACAATCTAATATTACAGGCATTGAGTTTTGAAATTGGATTTTTTGAATGTCCACACGAGACTATTATTTTGTAGTTAGGTCTGTTTTTTTACGGATATTTTTTTGCTTTCGGACGCAAGTGAACGTCTGACGGAGTGTGTCTCGTTGTTGTATAGTAGACGCTTGAACAATAAATACCTGTACCTTGACAAAAATATTTTAGTTTTATTGTTTACAGATGGGGAACGCGTCCCATTATATTACTATCCAAGTGAGGAGCCGCGGGTCATAATCTGATACAAACTCTATGGCGTTTCTGAATTTAGGCGCAAGTTGCAGCGAAATAACGTTTTGAGGCACATACTCGGTATTGTCTACTTGAATTATGGTTTTCAAATCAAAAACCGTTTTTACTTGAGCTCTTGTACCATAGTGGCGACTACTGAAACGGAAATCAACTATCTTCAGTTCTTCTTGATCAATTTTGATGAAATGTGCTGCAGTATTTAAGTTGGAATAGTATTTTTAACCCTTTGCACCCGGGGCTGTTTTCGTGCGTACGAACTACTAATTGCGCACTAATTTCAGATAAGGAAACTACTTCCATTGGGAAAGGAGATTATGTTATCTTCGTAAAATTGTACAGGACCAACTTAGGAATTTCGCATTTCCCATACATCAAAATTGCGCACCAACCGAAGTGTTAAGCGAGAGTCACCTTTTGAGTGCAAAAGGTTAAGACTGCAACAGTGCGATCAAAATTTACTAAGTTGATTTTTGCGTGAAGCTCGAACGAACAAATGAAACAGCTACGAAGACAACAAAAGATGGTTTCGTTTTCAGAAGCCCTTAATTGAGTGAGTGAGGATCGCTGGGTCTCGTTGGATGCAGATGGCTATGGACCGGTCGCGCTGAAATTCGATTGGAAAGGCCTATGTTCAGCAGTGGACAGCTATAGGTTGAAATGATGATGATGATGAAGTCGATCCGAGTTAGGTTTTTGAAATATCTTTAATGTACAGACTAACGTTTTAAAAAATTATATTAGTATAAGTATAGATTAGCACAGTATGTTATCGAAGAGGGTGGTGCTATTCGTACACTAAGCGCTACGATTACTATCTCCAGCGCAATTCGCACTTGCGGCACACTTCACAGCCGTGTCAAGTTCGCATTTAAGGTCTGAACACGTGTTCTTTATTATTTAGTCGACCATGGCTCAGTGCCCCAGTGCTAACTATAATTCTTGAACTACTAGTGACATAACTACCCACTGCTTACTATATACTGTTTGAAGAAAGACGTCATTCCTCAATATTCCCCGTTTTTTTTTCCTAAGGAATGGTCTTAGGTTTATTGAAGTCATTTTCGAACGAATAATGTTAATAGACAATCTCATCATCAACCGTTTACTGTTTGTTACTCTGCAGGGCTCGGGTCACTTTTTAATTAGAGGGGTTTAGGCTAATCCATTACGTTGACTTATTGCGGGTTGGCAGACTTCTCAGGTCATAGGCATGTATTGTAAATATGTCGATTTTTCTTCCACTGTTTGAAGAGAGTGAAACTGTATTATTAAATTATTAATACAGACGTGATTTAGAAAATTCAGAGGTCTTTGGATTCAAATTCAATATCTAAGACTTGGCATGGTGGTCATAAATTCAAAATGTTTTATTTATATAGGCTGAAAGGCACTTTTGAAGCGTCAAATACTACTTACTACCTTATCAGTTTAAAAGTTCCTTGCTATTCTTACGACAACGGCATAGCGCATAGCAAGCCAATCACTAAAGGCTACGCTGGATTATCAGTTGGCTATGCTATCATACCACTGCTATAGTAATAAATAATAGACCTATATGTATATAAATCACGAAAATTTATTTATTGCTTTATATTCTCACAAAATATGTACATCGATTTTTAAGATGCAGCTGACAATGCAAAGCAATTATGTGAAAGTAAAATTATTGAAATATATATAATTTTTAAAATTAATTAATTAGATGTTCATGAATACACACCTCGATTAGAATAGGGCGTAAAAGGTTAAAAATAAGTTAACAGACAGATAGGTGAATTAATGATTTTTTTTATGTTCGCGTACTTATTTGGCAAAATTGTAATGAGTATGGTTTGAGTCTTTAAAAAGAATGCGAGAAGAAACGAGAAAACGAATATGTATTCAATGTGGTTGGAAAGAGAAAAACCTACAGTGACCAATTATAGAAAATGTTCAATAGCATCAAAATCAAGTTGTTAATGTGAAAAATCTTTGAATGTGGATAACCCAAGAGGTCTCAGAATCCTAACATGGGACAAGCTGTACCCGTTCTCTGCCTACCTCTATTGAAACCCAGCGTGAATGTATGTATACAATAAAAAAATCGTCAGGTACTCATTACGGTTTGTCCCAATTTAATTATAGTAATCTAAAGAGTTGATAAAGGCATGTAGAGCGAGGTGCTGTTCGTGAGCATTCCTTTCTAGAGCATCGTCCGATTCCTCCGGCTTGCGGCGTTTGACCTGCTTCGCCTTCCAAGCGATTGTGTCCGCAATCGCTTTCTGAAATACCATTAAAAGATGATTTTTCTAGTCGGTAATACTATATAACTTTGGAAGGGACGTGAAACACTGAGTCTCGGTTAGTGCCTATGACAACGGTTATCGCAGGTATTATGGGAGATGACGCCAGCCTGTATTCGGTCATTTACTCGCCTATTAGCCGCATTCTCTGTGATAACTGCATATCTTGGCTCGGGTCGACATTAACACTAGGCTTCACCCTTCTGACAACTACAACCACTATTAGAAATAATCGCTAACAATAATGATTCAGCGTATTTTGTCTTTGCCAGAAGATTCAACAAAAGACAACACTGCCAATTTTTTATTCATATAATTATTATATAATTAATTAGTGTTAAAATAAGCATTAGCACGTAGTATTTTCCTGCTTAATTGGTTGAGAGTGAAAGTAAAGCGATCTAAGCCCCCTTTTGATATAGAGAAATCCGTACTCCTGCATTGTGAACGAATATGATGATACTGAAAACAAAACCGAGCAAGTTCGACCTAAAAGCATTATTTTGAATTAAATTTCCTCATCGAGACGAGCTCAAATGAGCCTGGCACTGGACTTGTATAAAAAAGCGAGAGTAATATAAAATATTCACCTCTTTACGCTCTTTGAATATATTTGAACGGTATTTCTCAGCTTCCGACATCTGCTCCAGCAATTGCTTTCGAGTTTTATTGTAATATCTGAAATCAAGTCGGATTTACACGACATTGAACATTGTTGGGGAATATCATCTACCTCAATATAATACTGTAAAAGCTGTTAGATTGTATGGTATATCCCTGCAATCAGGACACAGAAGGCATGATAACTCAGACCTACTAAGTACAGTAATACTATAAAAATAAATTGCAACGATATAACTGCGCCGTAAGCATTTTTTTGAAAGGCGCGACAATGTTTCGGCCAATTATAAGGCAGTGCATTTGCGCGGTTAATATCCTCGTCGGTCATTGGTCGAACGTGAGCGCGCCATTGTGGCGTCCGCCAGTAAACCGATGTTACGAGCGTGATAACACGAGTTTATCTGTTATTACATTTTCAACCTTACGCGTAGTGCAACATGACCTTCATTCAATTGGTGCTTAGAATCGGTTTTAATCGGCATTCGTTATGATGACATAATAAAGAGATTTTATAAAAAACGTATTGGGTGAAAAAAAATTTGAAGTTCTGAGACGGTCACAGACGATATTTTGTTTATATATTTTGTGTTTTCTGTTTGAGATTTTTGTTATTCAGAATAAATTAATACTATTAAGCATATCAATCTGTCTCGTATCTTTTGTAAATGACCACGTTACATTCGTGGCAGTAGCCACTTACCAACAGGTGAACTGCAACTTGTTGGAGACAATTAGTGCTCAGTTAGTAAATGACGGAGAACCTTGATAATGTTCCTGTACCGAACAAAGAGTAACAATATGGTGATCAGTTAATACAATAGCCTAATAGAAACTGTAAAATTGTATTGGAATGACATTTCTAATCGCCAAGTCACCCGTGACATCGATTAGAAATGTCATTCCAATATATTTTAACGTTTCTATTAGCGTTAACGATTGTAGAAAGTCAACTAGGCTAGCGGGGGGTTGGTGAGAAGGTGCGTACTTATGTGCAAGGACCATATGCGCCAAGTGGTGTATGGGGTTCTTGGACCTATGCAGTCCGACGTCGTGGAGCGCGTCTGGTAAGACCGAGCCGAAGGAATTCCACAGGTACTCTACCACTTCAGGAGTAAGGGTTCCTGTTGAAGAACGCATTGATTCAAACAACCGTTTAACATTACAGGCCTGTTGATTCGAGGTCAGTATAGTCCTATACTATACCGGCTATGACTAGCCTTTCACAAAATCCCCACGTCTTTCCGCCGCAACGCTCACGCTGTACGTACGAGGTGCCGCGTCCAAGTCTAGACTAAATAGGTAACCTAAAGTTTTCTTTAGATTAAATTAAATCAGACGACGATTTTTCCTGTAGCTGCTTTTTTGGAATTATTGTAAGAACAGACTTTTTATTAGAATAATTTCTATTATGTCAGATATGTCAATCAGATGGATGCCGGATATATCCGGCACCCGTACCGAAAGAGTTAAATCGTCGAATGATGCTACTGCCTATTACCCTGGTCTAGGCCACAGACTACACATAGCTCCCGCGGGAGAAAATAGAAGTGCCAACAATTACGAGAAAGGGATGTAATAACATTCAGAACCTTCGCGTCTATTTGAAACACGCAGCCTAATCTGCATCAAAAGTGATAATTCAGAATCTATGCCCGTTCTTGGTCCTATTTGAATATTGGATTGTCCAGTTTCACACAAAAATTTAAAGTTCAGCGGAAGCGTCTAGTTATGCCTCGATGATGATGAACGTTGTTTATGATCACCTGTTGCTGTCTATGTCGCCTGCAGGGCTTACTCAGGACAATAGATTTGGATGATCTACTCGCCGAAATGTTCTAGAAATAAGTTGGTAGAGGAATATTTATAAAAATGTCCCAAGACGTAATTTAAGAAAAAATTAAATATCGCGCCATCGGTAGGTTCTTAACATTACCCAACCGAAATTAATATACCTACTTATGTTATTATTTTGTTACTATGTTATTATATTAAACTAAAAGGTTAACTCTTAGTTTTATGTTTCATCGACGATATCAGCCAGTGGAAGTCCATTTCTGGACTTGTACCTCCATTTTAACAAGGAAGGATTTACCATAGTAATCTTCATACATGACAGGCGTTTTAATGATCGCAGTAGATCTTCCTTGAATAACAGGATAATGCTGCTGCCCATTATCCTGGCACATCGCTTAACTGATTCTCACATTACCCACGGTAAGAGATGGAGTGATGCTAATGTTACGTAAGACTATTGGCCGTCGGCGCAAGATAGGTACCTACATCTTTTTCCAGAATGATCTACCCCTCTATATTATGTAATAATTTCAAAACAACATTCAAAAATAAACAAGAACGTGTGTGCTCGGAAATATGTCTTAATATTTGTCCTACAAATTGGACATTTCCGGATTTCAAGGACACGTTAAATACCCAGTCCCGACGCATCGAATTGTCTAGAATACCGTGGAAATTAGTTGAATACAAGCGCCCTAGTATATAAAGGCTGTGCGTCTTCCGGGGAGAGAGTTAATTAGTAACTGTGATACGGTGTACAATTCGAAACGGATATAAGAAGTTTTGGACGATTATTAAATTGTGATGGCTACGACTTCTGAGTAATACTGAGCGATTTGGATTGTGGCTTAGGGACGTGTTTGGAGTTAATTAAATAAATAATCTTCGCCACGCAAACGGCATTTTCGAACCCCCGGATTCATAACACTTATTATGACGGCGCTCCACAGCAATCACTTGAGAACTTCATATCCTCCAACAATATTTCCAGGCACACACGTAACGATTCGCGGAGTCATATCGCGGTCATAGTTGATAACATGACAAGCGGCAGCATACAGCATCAAACTCACTCTGAATATCCACTTGATCAGTCATAGGTAAGATCTCTACATCAGTTAGGTCTTTGACTTCAGTCCGGCATTTGGCGTTTGGTGTCTCCGAATGGCCACAGTCCTTCGTGATTTTACCAAGAAGGCCATTGTTCATGAGTTGATACTGGCTGGTGCAAGGCGCACATCCGTAAACCTTGCTTCCGTCATCTTTGTTTATAATGTAGCGTCCTAGTTCATCGTAGTAGTACGCTTCTTCGTTAACCTGGAGAGGAAGTAATAAGGAGAATTTTTCATGTCATGGATGTAAAAGCTAAGAATAACGCCAGCCGAAAGACGAAGGATGCAGTACTCATGATAATTAAGTACTCGTACTTATGTTAAGAAGGTAACAAAACATATTAACAAAATCGTCGTCAGTGATTAAAAAAATATTTTAAGAAGAAATTATATTAAGAAGGATGTTTCCAATTGTGATTGATGAAGGTGGATGATATCTTTAAGATTGATTGAATTACTTAGGGTGTCTCATAGTGTTGGCCAAGGCATCATTACATCAGCCCACAGACATTCACTGTTGGATATTGGCCTTTTCTAATGACCATTACTGAACGGCTATGAGGCACCTGTATCCACCAATTACCTCCTTAGGTCTTCATTAGGTCATCAGTTTGGGGTCAGTAAGGGGTTACCCCTCTTAGTTGACGCTCGACCCGACTACGCTGTCCGGTTCGGGATCATCAGCATTAAGATCCCAACGTCCATCGGCCAACGCATAATGTGATATAATCGCTTCATTTCTCTATCTCTCTTTAATCGCTTCCAATACTACAATACATCCCTTAGCTGGTTCTCAAAGCGTCCTCGAGCAGAAGTAGGATGACGATATTATTGTGGAGCCACACAACAAGTTATGTGGCTCCAGAACCAGCTAAGGGATGTATCAGCCAAGATCTGTATCTTGGCTGATACATCCCTTATATCTTGTCCTATTTATATCTGTATATATCAGTATTGGAGGCGATTAAAGAGAGATAGAGAAATGAAGCGATTATATCACATTATGCGTTGGCCGATGGACGTTGGGATCTTAATGCTGATGATCCCGAACCGGAAAGCGTAGTCGGGTCGAGCGTCAACTAAGAGGGGCAACCCCTTACTGACCCCAAACTGATGACCTAATGAAGACCTAAGGAGGTAATTGGTGGATACAGGTGGCTCATAGCCGTTCAGTGGTGATCATTAGAGAAGGCCAATATCCAACAGTGAATGTCTGTGGGCTGATGTAATGATGCGCTGGTCAACACTATGAGACACACTATAGAACAATGACGTAATTACATTTTTGCAATTTATTGGAAGAAGCGTTTCACTTTAAAATTGGATTATACCCATTTTGTAAATCATATCATTTATGATTTTTCATAATTTATTTATAGATTATTATTATTAACAATTTGAGCATTCTCGAAAAAATTCCAAATTAAACAACAAATCATCTAAATTAAACACAAAATAAAATTTTAACCGTTTTGCAATTACGTCATTATTCTATTGGATGAGCGATATACCTAACGAGTTTATTGCCGTAATTGTAAACTTACTACACTTTTTACTTAGCTTTTGCCCACAGCCCCGGCCACGTGAATGTCGGTTTTACCCCGATACAATCATAGATTTATATGAAAAGCCTTAGAACCATTTTTACTTGACCTCTCGTACCTTAACGGCGGCTACTAAAACAGTGATCAAGCTGTATCTTCAACTCTACTGGACCGATTATGATGAAACATGTCGCAGTATTTAATTCGGAATAGTACCTTTAAGAATGTAACAGTTTAACCAAAATATACCCGCTGGTTTTTTTACGTAAATCCGGAACAAACAGACATCGACGGATTTGGTTTCAGAAGCACTTAATTAGTCAAACTCGGTAGGTTGTTTTTAAATATATTTGATTTTTAAAAATTTGACATTTAAGAATTTTATAATAGTATAGATTATTACTAACATCCACTCAGATTCAATAGCTAAACAGTTCACGATAATGACTTAGAGTAAAATTAAAAGCGAAACGATTAATTAATCCATTAATGTATTTGACCAGTGATTTGAACTGGATAGAACTATAGCTGTATCTCATACGTGGGTCGGTCATCACAGAATGTTATAATTTTGCATAAATAACTCAATTTCTCGCTTTTTAAACGAATGGAAAATGCCTGTTACAGTAAAAACCTCTCTTGAGTCTTATTGCCCAAACCACAGGGTAGCATTACAATGTTGTGGTGTATGTTGGCTGGTTGTTTTTTGGCTATTTTTTTTTGTTGGTGGGAGCTATTACACCCAGACTTCCTCTCTCTCGTAGAGGCACGCAGGAATTACATATTCACTCCTCCCTCTCATACTTTACCTCCTCGTTAGAACTAATCACCCCTCACAGCGGTAGTACCCATGATTACCGGTTCTGATGATAAAGACATACGTACAGTCACACCTTTTTCACTAGCTCTCCAGTGGGGATCGAACTCTGGTCTCCCGCGTAATATGCGAGGATACTGATCACTATACTACCACAGAATTGGGATTGGTAGAGACCACTTTTTCCCACTTTTACAATCGTACAATATAGCAAAGTGGCTGTTTATAGCCCACTTTTTGCTCCCGCTGGAAACGAGACGTGTCATAATGATAATAACATCATAATTTATTATTCCAGCATCATCCAAATGTTGACTGGTACAAAATGCACTAGGTGTTGCAGCAGCAAGCTGCAATGGAACCTTTTCGGACAGGCACCTGGTAGAATAATTAGGATATTGCGATTGTAAAGTTGTCTATCTTGTATCTTGTAGTCAAAGTCAAAGTTTTTTTATTCATGTAAACCCAACAGGTACTTATGAATAGTCAATGTAGTATGAATGACAATGTATTTGTCTATCTTGTATCTTGTTGGTGTTGCCCCAATAAAAAAAAAGTTCTTGTTGAAAAACCCTTTGTAAGTTCATTTTTATTTTGTATATTTTATTTGCTTTCTTATTTTGTTAACTTTATTTTCTGCTTGTCCTGAATAAATGTGTTTTCGTTTTTTTTTTACTAGGCATTAAGTCCACGTTCACTTGTCTTACCTCTACTTGTACCTAAGTAGTAAGTCACCTTTACTTCTACTTTTATTTTGTATGAAATTTAAAATGTCTCCTACTTATGGAATATTGCGTCTGTTATTTAATATAAACGTACATTAACGAAATCTCCGTAACAGTTGACATGGTACACCTCCAGGAAGTGGTTCTTGACGTACACCTGGTGGCCGAAGTCGTCCATATAGTATTCACCAATCTTGTCCTTATACAGGATACGATCGTTACCTATAAAACGTGAATATTGGAAAGGTGTTTTTATAACGTATTATTTGCGTGTAGTTTATAACGTAATTTAATACTAGCTTTTATAGTCTGCCGCTAGTACGCGCGCAGAATTACAGCTGAATATATCTGGGTCGGGCATAAATTACAGCTGAATATATCTGGGTCGGGCATAAATTACAGCTGAATAAATCTGGGTCGGGCATAAACTACAGCTGAATATATCCAGGTCGGGCATAAATTACAGCTGAATATATCTGGGTCGGGCATAAATTACAGCTGAATATATCTGGGTCGGGCATAAACTACAGCTGAATATATCTGGATCGGACATAAATTACAGCTGAATATATCTGGGTCGGGCATAAACTACAGCTGAATATATCCAGGTCGGGCATAAATTACAGCTGAATATATCTGGGTCGGGTATAAATTACAGCTGAATATATCTGGGTCGGGCATAAATTACAGCTGAATATATTTGGGTCGGGCATAAACTACTGCTGAATATATCTGGATCGGACATAAATTACAGCTGAATATATCTGGGTCGGGCATAAATTTCAATCATTTACAGAATGTATAATATTAAACGAACTGATAATCTCATTTTTTTACACAAATGGAAAAGCCTGTCGCAGTAAAATCTATTCGGAGTTTTATTGCCCACAATACTATGTCGGTTTCGACCAACTTTTTGTTGCTGGGAGTATTGGTACTGATTCTGTTGTAACAGAACATAACTAAATTTAGTCCTTCCCTATCTTTTTCTAATGTCAAACGCCAAAATGAGGTAGAAAACATTTATAGTAAGCACCGACCTACATTTCTGTTAAAAGGTTCAAAATAATGTTGCGTTTTTGCGTATCTTTAGTCAGTATGTTCCGAGATCGCGTCTAAATTTTGACGTGTCTAAATGAAGCTGACAGTACCAAAATTGTAGCTATCTCGTTTTGGCGCGTTTGACATTAGAAAAAGATATATAGAAGGGACTAAATTTAGTTTTTAGTTCTGTTACAACAGAATCAGCACCATTACTTCCAGTCTTTCTCTCTTTAGTACAGACGCACAGGATGGTACCATACTATATGTTTAAGCTTATACTATTTGTTTTTATAAGGTAAATATAATATTTGCCTTCAGTTTATAACACAGTATTAGCTTATTTAGTCTGCCGCTAGTTCTCTACAATTGGCTGCCTACTCAACTGAGTTTGCAGATAACTCTGTCTATAGAGAGTTTTTCCAGAGAGAGCTACCTCTGCACAATAGATGCATAATAATCAAATTATGGCATAAAAATTCGGCATAACAATAATTACCTCTACAAGCAAATAGGGTTACCATGCACTTCGAAATCTCCGCCATCTTGTTTTCAAGGTATTGTTTCCTTTTAGCTATGTTCTCGCCAATATTTAAATAAGCTTGACGCTTCGATCCCGGAAGTTCAGTAGTCCTTGAAAAACGCATCATACTATTATGACACAGATCTTATTTGCTGTATGTTGCCGGTATAATGATAACGTCACTCCATATATTGGATAATATACATACAATAAAAATCTACTGCGATCTCCAAGACGCCTAACCAAGCGTGGCAATTACGGCAAATCCTTTCTATTTCCATGTCCAACAGTAGATTTCTATGGGCTGTTGCGGCTGATGATAATGAATGATGAAGATCTTATAGCCGATGGAGAGGGATGAGAATTGAATGTAAAAAAAGTCGGCTGGTCGTTGAAACAATACTTGTGGTTACTATTGACATACTGAGAAAGATGGAGAGATGATAGCGCATAAGCACACGTTGCTCATACTCTTGTTTTTAAATGCTTAGTTTTATAATTGTGAGAAAACAAAAATAAAAATATTACGCCTTTTTTATCACGGAGACATGGAGAAATAAATTCGTAAACAAATGTAAGGATGTGTGCATTA
>WUAW01038578.1:0-11286 GCA_017165845.1 Thaumetopoea pityocampa | reverse complement strand
CTGGAATTCGATTGGAGAAGCCTATGTTCAGCAGTGGACAGCTATGGGCTGAAATGATGATGATGATGATTAGTGTATTATATAAGCTTTAAATGTGTTTCACACTCCTTTATTTTAAATCGGATACTTCACCTACCTTATGTAATGTCAGCACCATCGACTGGTAGAAATAGCTTCGGCATTAAGTCTACCCATATCCCATGAATGTCGATTTTAATTAGCCCCATTTATTCGGTGTCTCCATGAAATAATATTTGTTGCGGTAAATTGTTGACTTAGTAAATTTAATGATTACATTTAAAGCACTAATTATTTTTATCTCAACTATAAATAGTGCGTATTTGTGAGCATTGCGCTATTTATTGGTGTTTAGAACATGAGTTAATTTATAAAATATATGAATCGATTTTGAGCGACAAAAATGGGAATTTCAATAGTAAGTTGTTATGTTATATCTATTTTTTTAACTTTCTATGCGTTTCTATATCGTTTAGCATATTGTCGTAAGGTATAGCAACCAGTTTATACACGTACATATAAAATTTTAGACAATTATGATTTTCACCATGGACTACTAGGCGCACAGCGGGCTGTCGCCCCTATCTCATACCTAGATATTCCTACCACCCGTACGAAGTAATTTTCTCCTAGACTTATAATACGTGCAGCCAAAGACTGGAATAGTTTTCCTGCGTCAGTATTTCCGTCCGATTATAATTCAGGTGTCTTTAAGACAATAGTTAATAGGTTGTTATTAAGCTAGTACGTTTTACCACTCTAAGTTACATCACCACTTACCATCAGATGGGATCGTAGTTAAGTAGTGGCTTAAATATGATAAAAAAAGACTGAAAAACCTTAGCAGGACAACCTGATCAAATTTTAAACAAAAAATAATAATAATAATGCAAATAAATGACTTTGACTTTGAAAAATCAGCACGTAGAATGTTTACTCGGACATTGTTATGAGATAGTTCTGATAACTTAATAATATAACCATTCATGCCAAGTCTTAGATTTCATTCGAATTTAAGACCTTTGACTTTTCGAAATCACGCGTATTAATAATCTATACTAATATAAAATTGTTAAATGTCAAATTTTGTAAAATCCAAGATATTTAAAAAAATACTCAGGNNNNTTAAGAGCTTCTGAAACCAAATCCGTCGATGTTTGTTTGTTTGTTTGTTCGGGCTTCACGCAAAAACCAGTTAGTAGATTTTGGTAAAACTATTACAATCTTAAAGGTGCTATTCCAACTTAAATACTGCAGCGTGTTTCATCAAAATTAGTCCAGTAGAATTGAAGAGTTGAATTGAAGTGGTCCTAGGGTTTTTCATATAAATCTATGATTGTTTCGAAATTTTCTTTGTGGCAGAAAACCGACATTAACGTGGGAGCAGCTGCGGACAAAAGCTAGTTTCATAATAAATTATCACTCGCTTAAAACGGTAAAGAATCCTATATGTCTGGGGGATTTTTTAGACGACGGACGAAATCTGCCAACCCGCATTAGGCCAGCGCGTTGGACTATAACTCAACCCCTCTCATTATGAGGGGAGACCAGTGACCTACAGTGGAACAGTAGATGTATAATATATGTACTCTACACAAACATAAATTTGCCTTTTTAATCTGTTTCAGGTCATATTTTATTTATACGCTATTATCTTATCAGTACAATCAAGGTAAGAACATTATTGCGCTTCATGAGTACACTAACTTAATCCTCATAGAAATAAAAATTATATAATTCGTCAATTGTCAAATTGCTGGTACATCCTGGCCCTATCCTACAGAATAATTTGTCTAAATCAATTTGAACCTTAACTGATCGACTAATTACTCGATTGCGCGAGAAGGAGGATTATGTTTTTTGAGTGTACGTATGTATATTTCTTTGACACGCTCTGTAGCTTAAACCGCTTGATGGATTTAATTTGAGAGTGAGCTGTGTGGCACTGGCATAATAATAACGTCGACCCATTTTTTTCCACTGGTGCAGGTGGCCAAGAGTGGAGGTCAATCTCATCATCATCATCTCATCATCTCAAACCCCTCCTTTTTAAGGAGGAGGCCCATGCCAGCAGTGAACTTCCACGTGCTGGTGATGATGATAATGACAGTGATGAGAATCTCCGAACCAATACACTAAAAATGTACATATCATTGATGTTGTAGTGATCATAGATACGACTCATGCTCGAAAGGTTGCGGATTTGATCCCGATCTCGTACCACTCAGTTATTTCTAATTCATGTACGGTCTACACTGTAGATAACAAAATATTCAACGGAGAAGGAAAACTTCGTGAGAAAATCTGTATGCCCACATGGGTGTATGCAGTCTACCAAATCGTACTAGGCCAGCATGATAGACTACCGACTAGTCCCCCTCCTGATCAAGGGAGTTCTGTGCCCCTGAAGT
The DNA here is from genome assembly GCA_017165845.1 of Thaumetopoea pityocampa. Lineage (NCBI taxonomy): Eukaryota > Metazoa > Arthropoda > Insecta > Lepidoptera > Notodontidae > Thaumetopoea > Thaumetopoea pityocampa. The sequence continues at coordinate 8,857 of WUAW01038578.1, read as the reverse complement.
GGCTAAGGATATGAACTGGGGATAATGATGAAGAAAAAGATATTTCTGAAACGTAAAACTGAAAAAATTGTTTTGAAACTAATTTTTTTATTTTTTTTTTCAGATACTCAGAAAAACAAACATACTACAAACCAAGTGCACATAAAGAGAAAAATTGCCTATGCTATCCAACTCCCAAAGATTACGCTACTGTATCTGAAACATTGGACCCCCAAAATAAAGGCTTAGAGCGTCTAGTGATATACCTCTATAAAGATATTACAACAAATGAAGTAAAATTATACACGCCAAATTTTCAGAAACAAAACATGATACCTGAGTTGCATTTTGAAATTGGTGATAACCTGATACCCATCAACCAAGATCTATCTAACTATATGTTTAATAGAAATCTCAATAGAATCGTAATCGTTCATGGTACTAACAATTTCAAGGAACATATTGTGGAAGATTCTTTTGATCTGAATGTAGAAAATACACATGAGATTAATAATAAGAGCAATCCTAAAGTAACAGCAATCCCAAATACTGATATTGATCAGAAAGTTACGAAAAGACCCTATGTAAATCCGGAAGTAAATACAGTAAATGAAATCATCGGAGATTATAAAATAGATACACCATCTCATATCAAACAATCGTATACCATACACAAAGAAAACATTCATAACATACAACCTCGTCCTGAGAAGAGCTTCTATTGGGAGATCAATAGTGAATTCCCGGAGAAGCATTATCATGTTAATGGTGTTTATCACCCTAAACTAAACTACAAACACAGTATAATCCATTCAAATATTCATACACCTGATAGTCATTATCTCAAGCTACCTATGACGGATAAGAAAAAATATCTAACTTTCGACCAATGGTTCACAGAGCAACTAAAAAGATTCCGCAACGTAAATCTGCCAGGTGACATACATGAAATTAACACGCGTCAACTCAAATCACTGATACAGAAAACGTTATTAGAAAATAACATGTTTGTAACTACAGAGGGTGAACTGATCGACTCTTTCGGGACTGCATTAGATATAACAAATTTAGATTTAAGACCAATGTTTTTAGGAAACCCTGTGAATTACCAGAAAGTTGTAAATGGTGCACATGAAAAGGTTATATTCCCGAAAGATCTGCCATATTTAGAAGGAATTTTAGTTATGAATGCATTTCCACCTAAAGTGTTAGGAATCATACCATTAGGAAAGACTTATTTGTCTGAAGCATCAACTCAAGTCAAGGCGACAAGTAATAAAATTTCTAACGAAACAATAACAAATTCAACAAAAGATAAAATGCCGACACCAGAAGTAATTCATAGTGTTTTGTCTCCCAAAATGTACCCTGCAAAAATTGTGGCAGTACCGAATACTGAACCTCCGATAAATAAAGACCCAGTAAATAAAGACCTTATAAATAAAGATTCGACAAACAAAGACCTTTATATGCACGATAATATGAAAATTGAAACTTCAAAAGAAATAAATAAAACAAGGAAGCTGCAGTTAAACCCAATTACCAAAACTACTCTCAATAAGCACGAACCATTAAATAACACAAAAGTGGATGAAAAAAACACTGGATTGAATATTGGGAAAATAACTGATAAAATTAAAGCATCAGGATTTCCAGCTTCAGAAGATTTTCTTGAAAATCTATTAAAAATTTTATCTGGATCCGTACAGATTCCAGACTCAGTAGAAGATAAAGAAAAGACAGACCACAGTTTTGAAGAAGTGCCTAAATATAGGATTATTGGAGGCAATGCTGCGACTGGCAGTGGGGCACCTGTTAGTAATAAAGGTAGAAGCGCCTTTTAATCTAACAAATGATATACATAGACTACTGAAACTAATACAGCAATTCAATAGTGAAGATGGGAAATGGTGTTAGTTTTTAATTAGTCCAATACAGCAGGAATGACCTAGCTCGTTAATGGATATTTAGTGAATAAAACTTATAATTAATAAAGGGTTTTGGGCAGCATCTTAAGGTTTGTCTTGTATTTAAAAATCCTTCATTGTTAGCTTAAAATGTCGAAGTTTCAAGAAAAGCTCAAAAATAAGTAACATAATTATTACGACGAGTAAAAAAACACGTTGTTATTACGTATTTTTACTGGCAACATTAGTTGTAAAATTTACTAAAAGCTACTTACTATTTTAATCCCCGATATAAAAAGAGGGGTGTTATAGGTTTGATGTGTGTGTCTGTGTGTCTTTCTGTGTATCTGTCTGTGACCTCGTAACTCCCAAACAAAGGGGCAAATTTTGATGTTTTTTTTTGTTTGATAGCTGATGTGATTTAGATGGTTCTTAGCTATAATTTAAAAAAATATGAAGATCAGCCCAGGAGTTTGGAGACCATCAGCTCATTTCCTACTTGACAAAAGGTTATTATTAAGTTTAACTTGTCTAATTGATAGATATTTTGGTGTACTGTTGCTGCGGTGGTATTTTGGTGTACTGTTGCTTCGGTGGTATTTCTAACCTATGGCAACCTTGAACTAATGACGCAGCATCAAGTAGTCTTCGAGATACTCAACTCCTCAACAAGTTACAATAGATATAGAGTGTTTGGGAACATAAAAATGCTCTCAATGAGTATGTGTTGGATAAATGATGAAGGACGATACTGAGAATGAAGGGATTTCGGCAAGCAAAATCTTCTATTACGATTTTGTGTTTCGTCCCATAAAGTGTTTACGTGAACGTGGAGACAGAGCGTTGTTCGTAGCGTGTCTACTAATAAACAATTTAAAAAAATCTGAAATAAAAAATAAATTAAAAATTTAGAAAAACCCGCGACACAAAATACTTCTGAAAGGTAAACAAATAATATGTGTTTTTTGGCTCCCTAACTTTATCATAAGTACCCAGTATTTTGATCCAGGAGTGGTCGCGTCGCTCTAAATTTGTTCCATTTCTCCCAGTGCCTTCTTCAATGTATATATATTTTTTATGTTATGTAATATTCTTCAAGTTAACAACAAAATATCAGTGTGCCACATTTTATCACTTTTTAGCAGTTTTGAAGTCAACGAACACCATTTTGACCAGACGAAATTTCGCAGGCCTTGAAAAAATAAGGTCACTTTCTTACGTTAGTTAGTTTTACTCCAATGTTTCAATATTGTTCACGATTATTGTCGATTAATACACAAAACAACACCAAATTTATATATTAAACATCACAATAAACTAATACAAAACGTTAAAATAAAACTTTAAGTGACGCTTCACTCGGGTCGTCGCCAAAACTCTGAAAACTACTTAATTTATGAATTTAAATATTCTCAACTTTTAAATTAGTCTATTATTCATATAGATTAATAATGTAGTATAGATAATAATTATTCTCGCGAAAGAGACTGATCGACGAAATACATTTTTTATATAATATTTTATTTATTTATTTATTATATTTTATTTTTCATATTTAAGCCAGTACTTGACTACATCCCACCTGATGGTAGGTGGCGACGTAACCGGGTAAAACGTAGACTACTCTATCTATATCTATTACTATTATAAAATTGTTAAATGTCAAATTTTCAAAAAACCAAAATGTTTAAAAACAAACTATGCAGATCGACTAATTAAGGGTTTCTGAAACCGAATCCATCGATGTTTGTTTGTTTGTTTGTTCGGGCTTCACGCAAAAACCAGCGGGTATATTTTAGTTAAACTTTTACAATCTTCAAGGAATGTTTCATCAAAATCGGTTTAGTAGAATTAAAGATACAGCTTGATCCCTGTTTTAGTAGCCGCCGCTAAGGTGCGAGAGGTCATGTAAAAGTGGTTATTGTATTTTTATATAAATCTATGATTGTGTCGGGATTTCTCATGTTGCGGAAAACCGACATTCACGCGGGCGGAGCCGCGGGCAAAAGCTAGTGCGTAATGAAAACCTCATTTTTGTCTTAGACGCCTACATTTACAGTAGCGCCATCTGTTGGCTTTTATGATCATTAGATCATAAAAGCCAACAGATGGCGCTACTGTAAATGTAGGCGTCTAAACAATTTTAAATTTAAATAAATAATATATAATATTTTAAATAATATTTTAAATAATATAATATTTTAAATATAATATTTTAAATAAATAAAACTGCCTAAACAATTTTAAATTTTTACTCAATCTTAACTGATTTTAGTATATTGGTACTACTTAGGAGATTATATCGTCGGCGTAGGTGGAGAACTAAATAACTGTCATTTAACCAAACGGCAGTTATTTAGTTCACCTACGCCGATAATATATCTCTGAAATTAACATTTTTTTCACAAAACCGTTTTTAATGTCATCTGTTAGCAGACAACGGAACAAATAGGAAGCAATAATCCTCTTAAAAAGTCCCGTGTTTGTTATGAAATCGGTGTCTATAATGATATTAAAACTATAAACTTCTATATACATTAAAACAAATTAAATTTAAAATAAAACCAATTTTAATTTCTTATCATTAGGAAGACTTAAAAACAACCAATTTTTGTTGTTTTATTTTATAGGCTCGACGCAGACTAAATAAATTAGTTTTTTGTTCCTCCTGTAAAAATTCTCCAGATACAAAAATAAATAGCAATCAACAGATCTCATACGGTCACAGACGATATTTTTATATTTATAAATATTTTTTTTTGTAAATACTTTAAATCTTATTCGGTATAGATATATTTTAGTCGGTGTAATTATTTTTGTAAATATTTAACTTTAAATTTGTATATAGAACTTTAATTTTATGTGTCTAAATAAAAAAGTTTTTATTTATTGAACTGTGAATTCACGCATGGCTATATTTGTAAAGTGCGCCATCTGTTGTAAGTATTAAGTACTAGAAGAAAATTTAATAGTGGTAATATGCAATGATCCTCATAATTCTCATCTAATAGTATAGATGGCGGTATAACATAATCTGTAACTATACAATCTAAAAAACTAGATGGCATCTTTTTAAAAAAATATATTTTAACTAAAAATTTTAAATCAAGAAACTATGTCGTAAATTTGTTTTTCTGTGACACATTTTTACACAAAAATAATTTTCATTTTACACAAGTATACGAGTAAAAGTACTTTTAATATATTCAATATTAAGTTACTGTACAACTTAACAATTATTATTGTTTACACTCGCCCCCAACCAAGTTTAACCTGTCAGTCGGGTCACCATTTAAGTCGGCGTCTCGCTGGTTGAGCGAGCAAGCTAGTCACTTGAAGTTTGTCGTAGAAGTATACTGGTTCGCTCTAAAAATAACATTACGCGGATTCCGGCTCCCCAAATACAAAATAACTTGATTTTCAATGACACTGCGCATGAATCTACATTTTTAAGTGAATTAAAACTTTTTGATACTTTAAAATTAGTTTGTATTAAAACTTTTTTTATATTGTCGTAAATTCGCGGTATTTTCGTTGTGTTCTGTATTGTTTGTGAATGGATTAATCAATGTTTGTAGCTATGAAAGGATGTTATCATTATACACGTTACTAGGAAACTGTTCTTTTTTCATGGAATTAAAAAAGTGGTAAGTTTTTTTTCAACATCAAGTGCCTAACAACAGTTACATTTTAATACAATTTACTAACATAAATGTTCATTGATTATGTATTTTTTAAATTACTTTCCGTAAAATAATGCTTGGTTGTTATTTATTAAAATTAAAAGTTAATTTTTAAACATATATATTTTATTACAGTTTCCTACTTATTATATTTTTTTAGAAAATCATAAAAAATACCAAAATATTTATAATTTATATTTTAAAATAAAATCAAATGCATCTAGATAAAAGGTCCCCAAACTTTTTCTCGTTGATCACTCTCAATGTTTTTCGGTTTTGAGTCGACTGCCTGCTTAGCTAATATTGAATTTTGCTAATTCATCAACTTCAAATGTGTTTTTGACAATTGACATAAACCACTTACAGGTCATCCCTAGATCATCCCTAGTGGACGATATAGGCCACTTTGAGTATCAGTTATCCAGATCACGTGATCAGCCTTAATTTTTGTCTATGGATCCAGATATGGATTTGATGTCTAACGCCAGCATAATGAGAGAATCATTTCATCTTTTCCCATGGATGCTGTGATATACAGCTGAGGGGTGAATCAAGTTAATGAGGAGTAACGTTATTTATGAAAAACGCTATATTTTATTAGCCATTATTTACGATAGTATTGTTTTATATTTACTTAAAAAATATAACTATTTATTTTACATTAAAAAGAATCTAAAAAGGCCGTGATTGCGAATCTTTATGCATTATTGTAAGATAACAATTAATTAGTCTACTACAAAATTGACTATTTTACATAAGAAAGAGTATTTTTTAATTTGGCTGGGTTATACCCGACATTTTTTTTTTGAGTAAAAAATAGTTTTTCTCCATTGTTTTTCCATTAACCAATAACCATTGTTTTTCTCTTGCTTACAAATTATTTTTTTCTTATCTCGGATAGGGTATTTATCCTGCTTATTATCGTAAATGCGAAAGCTTAATGAATACTTAGATATTGAGATAGTTTTTAGTGAAGCGAAAAAGTAATTATGAGTTGGACATATATATAAAATACTTTTTTTATTAAATTACTATTATTACCCGCGGTTCCGCCTGCATGAATGTTGATTTTCGTGTTAAACTGAAAATACCGTAATAATTATAGATTTACATGAACCATTTTTACTTGAGCTCTCGTACCATAACGGCGGCTACTGTAACGGAGATCCGGCTGCATCTTCAGTTCTACTTGACTAATTTCAATCTAACATGGTGCAATATTTAAGTTGAAATACTACTTTTAAGACTGCAAAAGTACGACCGAAATTAAATTTTAGCGTGAAGCTCGAACAAAAAAAAAACAAAACCAAAGATGATTTCGGTTTCAGAAATCCAGCAATTAGTCGATCTCTGTTAGATTTTTCGAAATATATTTAATGTGCGGACAATGATTGACGACTGCTTGATACAGTAACAGTGACCTTGCTTTATGTCCCGTGTTCGAATCCTGGTAGGGACAAACTTTGTGCGAGGAGCACACAAATGTTTGTATTCGAGTCATGTACGTATTTATCTACATATTTAGGTGTTGTATTATATTTATCTACATAAGTATGGATATCATTTTCAAGTACCCAAGATACAAGGAATCCTAATTCGGCCTAGATCAATGTGTACGAAAGTGTCCAGAATATTATAATGCTTTTTTAAAAGAAACATGAAAAAACATGAAAAACTTTATTTCATTAACTTAAAAATAATACATGAACTCTTTAAATTTTCACTCGTGTTAGGAAATTTCGCTCTTCCACGTGTTATTCTAATATTTGAAGTCCAACCTGGACGCTAAGTAGTTTTTAAGGTGGATAGATAAAATATGTTAATATATCTCATAAGAGTGTATATATTCATATTACAAAATTAAAATATCATACAACAAAGTCACAAGCAACAACTACTATCAAAAGAAGAGCGAAACGATCAAGATTCATTGTCCGTCATCCATCTGCGCAAGACCTTGTTCGCCCGGTTACTCGCCCTTGCAAAACTCTCATATAACACTATCGTTTTGCAACTTGTTCTCGTCTCAGGTCCGGCAGTGGTCAAAATAAATCATGATTAGCCGATTTCAGGGTTCCTTATAACAGAGAAGACGTGTATATACGATTTCTCTCGAGTGCGATTGTCTCATATTTTTAAAGAAAAGGAAAGCTCGTAAAAGATGTTCTAGTGTAATTCGCAAGTAATTGACAGTACCTTTAGAAATTAAGGATTTAATAATTATGTCATATCTATAAAAAGCTGAAAACGATACAAATGTAGAATTTTTTTTATTAATTTATTTAATTTTCTCATGGGAAAATTAATATTTTTTTATCTGCGAGCCACGTAATTGGAAACGCTAAGCAGAAAATGTGACGTCTACGTTCAATAAATATACGCATTTGACAACGTCGTTAGATTATAAGATTTTTTTTAGTATTATATAACTTTTTAAGGTCAGGGAGTACTTAGTCTTTTAGCCTATCCGACAAATAGACTTAAGTATACGGGTAAGCGACCCCGACTCCCCGAGCTACTACTGTCTCTTCCTACTCCTTTCGAGATAGTAGTATCCTATATCCTATAATCTGATTCCAAAATTCCATATTCCTTGCTCAATACACCTTTCCTACCTTATCCTTTTTCCTTTCCTCTCCATTAAGTCGCGGGAACGCAATGAAGAACTTTAACATTTTTAACCTTATAAAATGGAGGCGTCGTGGTTCGCCACCCGACATGTCTCGTTGTCGGCGGGGCCGAAATGTGGGTTGCGGATATCCACTCTGCTACATTGAACGATCGTAGCAGGTGGAAAGAAGTGGTCTCTGCCAACCCTTATGGGATATCGGCGTGAGTGTATGTATGTATGTATAAAATCCTGCACATTGCACAACACAGCATTATAGTAATTTTTCACGTTCGTAAATGAAATTCGCAGTTATACTATAAGCAAAATCAACGTCGTACATAACCTTAGTATTATTTATTGCACAATGACATTAAACTTGAACACGTGACCATACTGCCGCGTTCTTGTGGCATATTTCTCGTTTAAATTGAGAAATATGTTTTTTTGCATTTATAGGTGTAATACTAAATAAATATTTATAAATGTCTATGATTTCCAACATATGAAGCGTTTAAAATAACATTTCAAGAGTAGTCAAATAGTTGTCAATGGGAGCATACGTCCCACTGCCGCCATCTATTGCGCCGCATGAGAAACCGCGTGGTTATAATATCGCTCCCCCCATCGAATAATATCGTAATATGCTATTACGATACTTTGCGTTTTATTGCAGATTC